>PVKA01001777.1:0-137993 GCA_004027165.1 Ctenomys sociabilis
GTAATTTATTTATTATTATTTATTATTATTATTATTATTATTATTTTTTTTTTTTTGCAGAACTGGGGATTGAACTCAGGCCTTTGCACTTGCCAGGGAAGCACTTATTCCACTGAGCCATCTCCCCAGCCCCTATTTATTTATTATTATTATTATTATTATTATTATTTTCTGTATTTAGGAAAGGGTCTGCAGGGTGTTCAGAGTCTCACTAGTAGATCAGACTCACAGTGATTTTTCTGTTTCCAGCCTCCCAAGTGCTGGGATTACAGGTGCGAGCCACCACACCCAGCCTCAATTGCCTTCTCAGTGTGCCCCATCCGGGGCCAGCACAGCAGGCCTGGAGATTGAACCCCTGGCTCCTGCACCTGCTTGCAGGTGCTTTAGTCCCCTGAGCTAGTTGTAATTTAAATATATTTATTTGAAAGGCATCTTACTTATTTGTTAAATCTACTTTAAATTTTCTACTAAGTGATTTCAGAATAAGAAGCCTGGTTGATTTGATATGTAGATGCAGATTTACAAAAGTCTTAGTAATATTTCTTCTAGACCCATCCACTGAAAAGTAAGTTAAATAATAATGTGCTGCCTTTTACATGATTCTTTCTAGAATGACTACAATAAATCCCATATTAGAGAGCTGAAAGTTATTTTCATGATATAATTTCTTCTAGATCTTTTCAATATTTTATGGTCATTGAGTTATTAAATATAATTTAAAAATTCAACTGGGGGCTTTATAGGTTGGTCAGCTTCCTGTCACTGTGATAAAATAGCCAAGAAAAATAACTTAGGAAGAAAAGATTTACTTTGGCTCAGGGGTGTTAGAGGTATGAGTCTGTAGGGGCTGACTCCCTTACTTTGGGCAGAGATTAAACTAAATGTCATGGTGGAAGGGCACCATGGAAGACAACTACTTACCCTAGAGCAACTGGAAAACAGAGGGTGAAAGAGCCCCAGAGGAAGGGGCTGAGGGGACAGTCCCCAAGGCCGCTCCGCCTTGATCCACTCTCTTCAGCGAGGCCTAGCTCCATGACCCAATCACTTCCCAAACAGTCCATCTGTTGGAAACCAAGCCTTTGACATGTGAATTCTGGGGGACACTTTCAATCCCAGGCAGAACTTAGAAATGGGGGCATTCCAGCAGTCGGACTTGAGAAGTATCAGTCTTTCACTTTAACCTCTTACGAAACTTCCTTTGAGGTGAGAGGGCCGAAGCTTGCAGCTTTGCAGAGCTGTCAGTCCCAGGAGCCATGCTGCATGGCCACCAGGTTATCCCTGGTCATCTTGTGTGGAGGGTCTGTGATTGTGCAAGGACTGGAAGCCAGAGACAATGCTACTCTGGCTTTCATTCAAATTAGTGACTAGCTATTTGTTATAAAATAGAGAGCTGTCTATGTTTGTAGCCTCGTTAAAATATACTCCATAACAATCATACAGTGTTAACCAGGCATGGTGGCACATGCCTACAATCCAGTCCTGGATTCAATCCCCAGTAACACTTGTACCCCTGTGTACATACACACACACTACAATGCTGACATCAAAGTTAAGAATAATGGTTTAATGAACTTTTTTTTTCTTAAGTTTAGAAATGGTTGCTGAGATCTATGTTCTTGTTAATTTTTTAAAATTTTAAAATTTAATTGGTACAGGGTCTAACTATGCAGCCCAGACTCATAGTGATCCTCCTGTTCAGCCTCCCCAGCATTGGGATTACAGGGATACACCACCACACCCCGTTTTGGCAGCTGGCACAGCATGAGGTACTGGGGATCGAACCCAGGTCCTTGAGCTTGCCAGGCAGATGCTTAGACTGCTGAGCTATCTCCCCAGCCCTCTTGTTAAATTTTTAGGCTGGATATTTATTTATAAAGCCTTAATTACTAGAGTCTACACTATCAAGGGAGAAAATTGAGGGAAAGAACATGTCCCCTAAAAGGGAAGAAAATGCAGCAACCATCCTTCCTCACAGAAGGAGAAATACTGATGCGAAGTAGATTTGAATGATTTTGCCTCACTCAGATTTAAAGTTCTGATTTTTACCTAATGACAAGACACACAGAGAAGAAAATGACCCTAACCCGCTTGCACACGACGCCTCTTGGTGCTGCTTCTCCAGCATGAGGCAGTTCGCAGCTCTCTAGGGTGCTGGGCTCCGCTATCACCTGAGAAGGTAGCACAGGGCCTCCACACAGCATCGAAGAGTGCATAAGTATTGGTAGAGGGCTCTCAGATCCCACTCTACCTCCTCTCTTTTTCTCTCCTTTTTCATGTTTACCCATCAAGATGGACCATTGTTTTAGGCTAGTGGTTTTCAAACCTGTAGGATTATGCATTGGACTTTTTATTTTTTAAAGACAAATTCTAGGCTACATCTCAGATCTATTAAATCAAACTTTTTGGATAGCAGGGCCTAGAAACCTGCATGTTTAGAATTCCTGGGTGATTCCTGAGTATCTGACAATTTCTAGAAGAGCAGAAGGGATTGCAGGGTGTGGGTATCTTGGTCTCTGCCCTTGCTAGAAGGGCTAAACCTAGGACTTGGGCTCATTTTAGCAATTAGAGAGATCTATTCAAAACACTAGCTCCTCCTGCCACAGCTCTGCGCTGCCTGCCTTCTCACGGACACCAGGCCACTGAGATCCTGAGACATGCAGCATATGTCCATGCAGGGGACTCAGAGGTTGTGTGACTATTGTAATGGCAGCTATCAGCTATCACATCCTACGGGAAAAATGAATCTTCAGCAATGCTGACCACAGCTCCAATTGCCACTCAGAAGTTTTTCCTTCTAATGAAGCTACATTCTATTTCGTTATTTACAACTATATTGCATTCATGCAACTCCACATAGCTGGGCCCTAGTTGATTTTATCCAGAACCTCCTTTTTTTCAAGTGTTTGTAGGCAGTACCTGCCTAAGGAACTCATTTCAAAGAAGTGTGTGTGCACATTATTCAAATTCTACAATCTCCAGTGATAACTTGTGTGTGATTGTAATTCTCTAAATTCTTTTAGCTCATTTCCTGCCACCAGAGTGAGGAATGCTTAGATATGTTGGTGAATTTCTGTGCTACTTACTCTGCCATGAAGTTCTGTAACTTGTCACACTGATGGTGTTGATCTCAGGGTTAGCTTTAAGTGCTGGGCTGTTCCCAGAGAGAGCAGCCTCCAGCACACTGCCTGCCTTGTGCTGGCCCACAGAGATGTGATAACACAAGAGCCTCAATTCTTTTCCTATCATGTTGTCAAGTTGAGCAAACATAAAGATTTATGTAAAGTATATATGTATATTTTACAAATACATGTGTATGAGAATACATATGTGTGTGCATGTGTACATATGTATATGATTGTATGTATATGTCTGTGAGGCTAGAGTGCTTGTACACACCAAGATACCATAAGATATTCCACTTTCTTGTGTCTCAAAGAAAGGTATTTTGACCTTCGTTTTTTGCTTTTCTTTTTTTTTGGCAGAACTGGGAATTGAACTCAGGCCCTTGAGCTTGCCAGGCAAGCACTTATTCTATTGAGCTATCTCCCCAGCCCCAATATTTTGACTTTCAACAGGTAATAAGGCACAGAATATTTCCCACCAATGGAAGCATAACTGATCCTTGAAAGGACTGACATTTTTTTCTTTTTAATCACAGGAATTAATTATTCATCTCTGGGAACTAAGTCCTAGGAATTCGGGACTGATGGGGGCAATGGCACAAGCAAACCGAAGGGAGGATGACAATGTTCTTGGCCTCTCTTGTCATTACCCCATCTTTAAGAAACAGCAAACCCATCCCATTCTTCAAGGAATACGAAAGATACGAATCATTCAATAGTTTGAGGATTGGTCATAGCTCTGTATTTTTTGTGTGGTGATATATATATAATTCAATATCTATTAACTATTTGTAAGTTTATAATTCAGTGGCATTAAATATCTTTCTACTTTGAAAGATAGAAAGTTAAAGTAGTAATTTGAATACAAGCTTAAAAAGGTGCATTAATAGAGGTTACATGTTAAATACTTTGGAACATAGTGGAAAGAGAGATTAATGCCACACCTTAGGGGTCAGAAGAAACCTTCTAGAGGAGATTAGACATTTAAATCTAAGGTTTTAAGTAGACATTCAATAGAGAAGTCAGGAAAGAAGGGCAGGGAGTTCCAAGCTGAGGGTATAGTCCAGACAGAGGCATGAAATTATATGGCAAACAGAGTATTGCTTCATACCAGAAGCAGCTGCCCACTAATCTGGGCAGAGATAGCACCACGGCTAGAGATTAACCATCTGGAGTACCCTCACAGCTGCCCTTCCAAAACTACTGTATTAACAGTAGTTAATAGTTGTAGTTTTGCATTATAACAAAACAATGCAAAAGTAAAACTGGCCAAAAACTATTAGAGAAGAGCCAGCAAGCAGAACTCTGTTGTCAAACACCCATATAAACGTTATCTGGAAAAAGCAAACTGCTTGTCACTACTGTATTTGAATAAGTATAAATTAACCAATTATTCTCCCCGACACGCTAGGGTCACATTTGTGCATTATCTAGGATGCTTGAGTACAGATCTCTTCACTTCGCCTCCTCTAAGGTCCGTGACAAACCAGAGCTGTAAGAGGAGCAGTACCAGGTGGGCACACCTCTCGCTTGGAGTTGTTATACACTTGCCAGTTGTCAGTTTGTGTTTGTATGTTCCCCCAAAGTGTCATGCAGTCATGGGGTGGGGGAGATTTGAAGACAGCTTGTTAAACCTGGGTGCCCTGTTTTCATGCCCTCATCAGAGTTATAGTGCTTTCAGCTTGAGCCTATGCTGCAACCTTTCTGAGCCGATGCAAGAGAAAGAATGAAGATGGTGGGAGTGCTCACCCACCCTAGGGCAGGCAGCCTGCATACAGCATAAGGGAGGAAAAGGGACTTGGTGCTTCCGAGTCTGCTCTTGTTGCTTTCGTTGTCTTCTGCCATGAACTGTTGCCCCTCTGCCACACCACCCTGCCCCAGAATCAGCTGATTGTGGACTGAAACGTCCACAAACTGTGAGCAAAATAGACCTTTCCTTCCTTTAATTTGTGTGTTGAGTATCTTGTCTCAGCAATGAAAGAAAAATAACTATGGCACCTGTGTTCACTGACAGCTGGGTTGTTCCAAAACCCATCTTTTCAGGCTGGCACGCATACTTGGCAGTTAAAGTGGCGCTTTTATATGGCTTTAAATATATTAATATGAACATGTCCTAGGGATCCTCCCAAGAGCTTAGTTTAATAAAGTTGACAACCGATTAAGACACCTTCAATTCCAGCTTCCACTAGGTTAACTTTTTAATGAGTTTCAGAACGCCTCTCAGGATATTTCTCCCTTAAATGTGGAGAGAAATGCAAATGCACTGAAGCATGGATTTTAATTTTGATTTGCAAGGTACTAGACATGCAATGTGAGGGAAATCAGTGAATATCTCAGTGAACTTTTTCTTGTCTACAAAAGGAAAAGTTTGGACAAGATTTTCAGAAATCGTTCTAGTTCTTGCTTCTTATTACTGTGACAGTAGAATGGCTATTGTCAGTATTTTTTCTTTAGGGAGACAGAGGATCCTAACCTGAACAACATACATTGTGTATGTAAGTACATGTGTATGTGTGCCCGAGTGAGTTTCAATCTGGTGGCTTGGTATAAGTAGCAGAATTAGGATGTACATGTTAAGAATGCACAGAAGATGTCCTTCAAGGCCCAATTAACTGGCCCCTGTATATATAAAATTTGTGAACAATCTGCAGTTACCAAGTTGCCCAAATTCAGGAGTCCCTTTGCTCCTGAAGGCTTGCGTCATCTTCTCCTTGGAAGCTACTGCTTGGAAGACCCTCACCAGCCATTGATGGAGAAGAGCTCTCAGCGTTGCCTCCGTTCAGAAGGGACCGAGGACAAAACTAACCATCAGCCCAGCAGCCTGGCCCTTTGCCTGCCTCTCTCTCATCACCATCTTAGGCCAGTTCCATTATGTGAAATTAATTTAGGTAGGGAAGGAGGAGAGAATTGCAGAAAATGAGAAATACAAATTAAAATATTGGCAGTTTTGTACTCTGCAACAGAATGATCCTTATCCTTCTGAGGCTGATGTGGAGAATAGAACGCTTTATTTTTTTCTTCCATATTCAGAAAAAAGGTGTAAATAAAAAATCCATCATGCAATAAACATATCTGATCCACCTAGTGCCTGCAAAGATAATTTGTACTTAAAAAATAGTGATGATATATTTGAAGTAGCTATCTGCCTTCATCTTGAGCAGTAAAAGGGGAGTGTGGTCTGAGACAGAGCCAGATCTGAAATGCCTCACTGAAAACAGTTAAACGTGGATTATCCAAATCCATGACAAAGCTGCCTTTTACTTTCTTTGTGACATTGCTCTCTCTCTCTCTCTCTCTGCATATTCAGCTCATCTTTAAGAATGACAAGTTGGCCTGCTTTCCAGTTTCTTCAGAACTAGATCTTCCCCAAATAGAAAGATTATTTTAAACTCTTTTTGAATTCCCAGAATTTGAGAAAGACATATTCAAAAACATTAGAATAAAAACACATTCCCAAGTAAGATGAAAAAGTGCATTTTTTGCTCCAAAGCTGATGTAATAACTGGGAAAGTTCCTACTGTGATTGAAAGCATGCCGGTTTTCATTTCCTGTATTCATTAAGGCCTCAGCAATAACTCTAGGGTAATTGCCACGGTGGTTAAATCCATTGGTTGGCTAAGCTGATGCACTTAAGTCATAGGTATTAGGTAAAGTTAGCTGATCCTTTACAGGGCTCAAGAACAGGGTAATAAATATTACAAAAAGAATTGAGAAAAATACAAACTGGGGTGGGGGGCTTGCAGGTTAGCTCAGTTGTTTAAAGTGCCTGCTTGGATACACTCAGTCATGCACAGCAGACACAGGTTTGATCCCTGGCTCCACATCCACCAGACTCACCCTTAAGGCAGCCAGAGCTAGCCAAAATTAAAAACAAAAACAAAAACAAAACAAAACTACAAAAGCTGACAAGGTTTCCTTTCTTTTCTCTCCTTTCTGAATTGGGGTACTGAGGATAAACCAAGGATCTTCTGCATGCTCAGTGCCTCTCTATCACTGAGCTTATATCCCTACCCACTAAAATCTTTTCTAATCTATCAGTAATTGCAGCTACTGAAAGCAGAGAACTGAGACCTAGGAATTGCTAATAAATAACATATATTTCTGTATATGTATGTCTTAATATAATTTTTGATAGCTTTCTGAGATTATTCCTAGAAGATCATCTCATATCTCTGTGGTCTAAAATGATAACCTCCTATCCTATACTTGGAAGACATACGTATAGTAACTTAATATCCTGATATGGCTTTCAGAATATTCTTTAGGTTGAAAACTCCCCTGATGATCATATGCTCTGCTTCAATCTAAATGTGCTGATTTGGGATAGAAGCTAAGAATTCTAGGTCTCTGGAGTACTAAAAAATCCAAATTGCCAATAATGAACTAATTTTTTTTTAAAGTAGATTTAGTTAGTGGGAAACTTTCTATCACTGGAACATAACTTTTTCTTTTTAATTGCTTTCTGGCAATCCCTTTCTTGTATGTTCCTTCTCCTTGTCTTTTTCCTTTCCATGCTTATTGCCTTTGCCAGCTGGCATTCTGTAACCCTACTGGGTATTGATTTAAACCAACACAAGAACTAGGACTGCCAAACCGTGCCTGTCTCAAACCTGGAGGCAGGAAGAATCTTGTCTGTGTTTTGCTAGGCTTGATTTATATACAGATTCTGGTCATTTACTATGTAAAGCACGCCTGAAGTAAGCATGCAGGCATGGCACATACAGCACTCACATTGTTATTCTGTTAGCTAGAGAGGAACTCCTGGCCATTCTTTGGCATATTAGGGCAGTGAAGTTTGCTCCTACATAGCAGCTGACCTAATGAACCAGCGTCCTTATATGGTAGTGATGGGAAGGTAGGAACTATGGTAAATATCCCTACAATCATTTAGATTTTTCCTTGCTTCTTGGTAAGATGTTTGCAAGTGTAGCCATGGCAATAGACACAGAATAGCTGGTTGGAAAGGTTAAAAGCAACTTTAGAAATCCTCTTGACCAGCAGTTTCCAAACATGGTTCATGCATATTGGAAGCACTGTGGAGCTGATTGAAAAGTTGGTTTCACAGACATTTAAAAATATTTTCTAAAATATTTATATATATAATATATATTATATATACTATATATAATATATTCTAAATCACAATCAGTAGTTTCAGGGTCCTAGAATTTTATTTTAAATTGCTAGCTGGTGAAGAGGTAGGTTTCAGAGCCACTAATGCCCCAAGCCACAGGTGCTCGCTTCCTCTACTTGTTGCTCTTTAGGGGAATCAATGGCAGCTGAGAAGGAATTCCAGGGCTTCTTATAGAAGGTCCAGTTTCAAGGCAAGTTCAGAGAAACTAAGATCTTTAGAAATAAATAGGTGATTTCTTTGGATAGCAACCTAGGTGACATTGTCAGACTGTGGTGCTTGAGACAGACAGTGAAGAACCTGGAGAAACAAATGGAGACTGAACAGCAAGCTAAAGAAAGCTGTGCTCCAAATGTTGGTATACAAATGATTCTTTTTCCTAGATAATGGGGCTGAGAGGTAGGAATAGAGGGCAAGCACTGGATCGCCTTTGGTCAGTTTTGCCAGATGCCCCCTATCTCAGTCCATTTTCTCTTGTTTTAACAAATACCTGAGACCAGGAAATTTACAAAGCTAGAAATACATTTAGCTTGAGTTCAGTGGGCTCCAACAACATGGCTTCAACATGTACTCAAGGAATCCTTTTGGCATCATAACCTGGCAGAAGGCAGTAACATGTGAGATAGAGCAAGCACAGAATCTCTTGCTCCTTTTATAAAGCCACTGATCTCATCCTGGGTATCCTACTCTCGTGACCTCCTATGATCCTAATCACCTCCTAAAGACCCCCAACCAAATATTATTACCATATGAAATTGAATATTAAATTTCCAGCACATGAACTTTCGAGAGACATTCACACGTAGCACTCCCCTGATTGCCCAGGCTGGATTCATTGATCTTCCTTTATGTTCGCATGCAGTCATTGTCCCCTTCCAAGTAAATCAGTGTTCAGAAGCAATAATTTCAATCACCATAACATTCAAACTGTATTTTCTAAATGAATGAATTTGGTAGCATAATTTGTTGTCCACTGGTTAAAACCATCTCTAGGATTTCAAGTACATTTACTTTGGAAAATGATCTATGTGCTTTGTAATTTTAAAGACTGTGCCACTTCAGAGCAAGCTACAATAATTATAGTGATTAGGCCCACCTTCCAAATCCACTGGCCTGTTTTTACAAATGCAATCTTACTGGAACACAGCTGTGCCCCTTATTTTATCACTTACAGCTGCTTTCAGGATATACCACCACAATGTGGAGACGCAGACCACGGCCCACAAAGCTGAAAATATTTACATCTGGCCATTTACCAAAGGGTTTTCAAGCTCCTGCCTAAAGTCTCCTAGACTTAACTGTGTGACATTGGATATATTACCTGGCCTATCTAAATCTCAGCTTTCTTCATCTGAAGCATGAGGTAATAATTGTATCTTATCTTGTAGAGTTCTTGTTTGGAATAAATGGAATAATCTGTATAAACCAGCACATAGTTTTTAGTATATATTAAGTGTTATTTTTATAACTCACAAAAACTTGCCTATATTCCTTGTTGGCTTTTGAATGCTAGCTCTCATATTTTAAAATATTTAATCAAAATAAAGTCAAGAAGTGCAAGGGCCTAAGTTCAATCCCCAGTTCTGCAGAATAAATATATATATATATAAATTGCTTGCTTTCCCTGCTCACTCCATACTATAAAATATATAAAGTCAAATCATTTCCTAGACTTCAACAATGCACTGGCATTTGAAAAACTTTTGGATGATTAAACTGCTCAGTTCCTTAAAACAAAGATGCTATACTTTTCTTAAATTTTATGTAAGAAAATATAAGCATAGACATTTTTGGAAGTTTAATAAAAATATTTAAAAAAAAACATTGTGACAGCAGGTGTTTGTTTTGTACTCCTTTCAGTAGTGAGAGACTGAAGCGAGGCATCTCTGCACATGTGTTCATCATCTAACTTGCTCTCTTATATACGCTCCATTGCCTTTGACAGCAAACACTCCAAGCAGTTCTTTTTCTTTTTAAAAGTGCAGAAGGGTGAAGAAAGCACTAAACATCTCTCTCTCTCTCTCTCTCTCTCTTTTTGAAGGAAAAAACCTGGACAATAAATAAGACACCAAGCCAGGAATCTGTAAGAGTTGTCTTTTACTTAACTTGCAGCCCTCACTGTTGGAAAGCAAACTGACCACTCTTGTTAAAATAAATTACTTAAACCTTTAATCAGAAAGACATTTTCTGGTGTGGATTATAGCTCAGGCAAAGGGAAAAGCATTCTGACTCATCTAAGATTTTCTTTATTAGTTTCTCTTTCTAGTCATGGAGCTAAAATGGAATTTAAGTTTTCCCCTTAGTATTCAAGATTTCCAGTGTTGGCATTGACCAAGACTGCCTTACTGGAATTTTCACCAAGAGGGAACTTATACTTGCCTCCTTTAAGTGCTAACTGCTTGCAAGAATGGGAGTTTACAGCTTTTGTTATGCTCTAAAAGTTGGACTGCTGTCTGGATTTGTCTATTTGGTATGGTTACATGTTGGATTAGAATCTATTTAGCTATTTCTTCAGGAATTTTACACTCAATTCCAAGAGATAAGCTCACTCTGCTCTTTGTCAGTTCTGATCCTCCAAAAAACAGTCACCAAGAAGCAAGTAGATATGCAAGAGATTTACTAGGGGCAAAACCCATGAAGGGTGGGGCAGGGGAATGGAAACAGGCAGGAAGGGCCTTCAGATGGCCATGGATATCTGTCTAACACAAGTAAAGAGAGAAACAGAGGAGAGCTGAGTGGAAGGAATCTCAGTGCAGTGCAACTCTATGGAAGCTTCAGCCACTGGTACCTAGCATCAGGGCTGAGGCTGTCCATCAGAGGAGACTCATGCTGGTCATAAAAGGCACCCCCACTCCTACTGTGGTCACTGGCTGGAACTAGTCTGGATAGATTGTGACATTAGAGTGAACATTAAATGTATGCAAAGGTGCAGCAGGTAGAGGCTGTTGGCTAACTGCTTCCTTGCATTCACTGCTCTTGACCTGTCTTCACTACACCCCACGGATGTGCTTCTCCACACAAGTTCAAGCAGCAGCTCCTCCATGATTCCTGCAGTCGTCCTCCTGAGGAAACATTCAGACAAAGGAGTTACTGTGAACACCCCACCTCTACAGTTGCTCTTACAGCCATGTGCATACTCATCCTCCCCCATTTCTAACTGCTCTTTCCGAATCTCCCTCATTTGGCCATTTGTGGTTCTTCTGGTGGTTTAACCCACACCTTTTCTTTAAAGGGTGTGACCCCTTGGCACCTGTACCCTTCTTGTGCCAGGATTGCTATATGTGCCCATTCATAGTTAAACTTGAGCAAAGGATTCTCAAGAGTGCCCAAGTGGGTAAGCTGAGTTCTACACATGCTCATCCCTATGCTCATTGCATAAAAGCAGCCCTGTGTGTCTTGCTAATCAGGATCAATTATTCCACAATGATAATTTCACTTCTTGCCTAGTCTTCTCTGGACATAGGTTTCAAGGTGCATAGGTGGGAGCTGTGCCTGGAGATTTAGTATGACTCCCTGCTCTGGGCTCCAGCAAGAAGACCCCCTTTGGAGCCAAGAAGTACTTCCTTTGGGAATGAGGACTTTTGACCCTTCAGTGTCCATGATATCTAGGGTGGGTCATTGGAAGTAATAGTGAGATTACTTGTGCTGCTCTCTTTTATATTTTTGTTTGCTTCATTGTTTGTTGTTTAAAACAGGCTCTTACTATTATTCCAGGTTGACCTTGAATTTATAATAATCCTGCTCTAGCCTCCTGAGTGCTGGGATTAAGGAGTATATCAGAATACCTAGCTCCCTACTTTGCACTCTTCCCAAAGAGGATGCAGTTTCATAAAGAGATTTCTAAAGGGCTCTGCATTACATCTCGTAATGTATTACCACCAAATTGTCACATAAGCTGTTTCTTCAGTAAGTCATTTGTACCAGGACCGCTATAAACCACAAGTGCCAGCTCAGAGAAAGATATTAACACAGCCATAGTTGGTGACAATAATGTTTGGATTACCTACTCAAAATTTACTTGGTCCTACAGTGCTGCTCGGGCTGGATCCTGGATGTACCAGTTTCATTTTTTAGTGGATTTTTGCTGAATCTGTTTCTTTATGACTTGAAAAGTTCAAAATAACCTAGTACATGGCTGAGTGTGGTAGCACCACATGCCTGTACTTCTATCTACTAGGGAGGCTGAGGCAAAAGGATCATGTATTTAAAGCCAGCCTATGCAAATTAGTGGGACCATGGCTCAAAATATGTATATATATATATAAAAAATGGGCTAGGGATATAGCTCAGTGGTATAGGAGTTTTGGGTTCTTTTCCTAGTACTATAAAACAGAACAATCTTATCATAACAGGTAGCTCTTTTTTATTTTGTTTTGTTTTGTGTGTGGTACCAGGGATTGAACTCAGGACCTAGTGCTTGCCAGGCAAGCACTTATTCCCCCAAGTTATCTCCCTGGCCTATAATGGGTAGTTTTAGGCACTTTTTATCCCATAGTCATGAATTCTGAGTCTACCACAGCTCAATTACATAGAAAGAGTGATTTCTCAACAGATACATGACAGGTTAACCACATATGGCATAACTGCAGGGGCTGCATTTCAATTTTCTCACCACTGATGTATCCACCATGCTAAGTTTGCCAGAACTCATGACGCAAACATTAGGGCTGCTTACAGAGCCTTTTCCTGCTCTAGGTTCCACTCAAAAGTGACAGCCTTCTTTGACACTATGGCAACATTTGTAGTTGTACAATGTATTGTTCTAGAACCCAAAGGAATTATTGGGACTATGTTTCTGCATGAGGTAGAAATTATAAGCTGCAGTAATTCCTACGTTGGAGGAGTACCCCAGAGTACTCCAACCATTATATCTAAAAACTTAAATAGAAGTACAGATTCTTGATCTTTTTTTTGGTAGTACTGGGGATTAAATCTAGTCTGATTCACACTAGGCAAGGGCTTTAGCACTGAGCTACCCAGAATCTTCATAGAGACTTTTTCCAAATATTCATGTCAATGGGTCTAACCAAGGTCTCTAAAGTGTGCATTTTTGTTTTGTTATGCCAAATCAGCAATGTGGTACCAATGTAATAATGTTCTGAGGGAAGCCAGATGACCTGCCATATATTAGGACAAAGGGGAGGATGGTTGACCCAGTCCCGTAGCAGAACTGAGATACCGTTGTTCTGCCTCTTGGTGGTCTTCAACTTCTATGGCAATAGTAACATGGGTCATCTGTATTCATGGGCCCACCTGGACTATAGGTTCATGAACTTGACTCTCATGGATTTGTTTGTGTCTTCTCAATTAGAATATAAACACTTTAAAAATTACAGCTTTGTTCAGTTTTAGTCCCTGCTGTATCCTTCGTGTTAATAACAGTGGCATGGCACAGAGTAGGTGCTTAAAAAGTGAATAAATCTTATTCATTATTACTTTTTAAAAATGTATTTAGTACAAGGGTTACAGGATCTCATTACACAGATTGGAGTCATAGTGATCCTTGTTTTTCAGCCTCCCAAATGCTGGGATTACAGGCACGTACCACCACATCCCGTCTTAATCGCGTTTCAGTGTGCCCAGGGGGCGGGGCCAGTATGGCATGGTGAGGATCTAACCTGATCCCTGTGCATGCCTAAGCAGGCATTTTAGTCTGTTGAGGTATCTGGGTGGGTTTCATTATTATTTCAATTTTCATTATTTTATCAGTAGGAATATATTTCTTTTTCTGTAACAAGATGATCTTTTATCATTGTTATTATTAAAAATAGAGTAGCAAAATATAGCAGTGGAATACTGTAATATTTTACCACAGTACCACTACTAATATATTTTGCTCCCTCTGGTCTAGGCCTCAAGCAATTGCTATCTCAGAACAGACAAAGATCCGTATAATTCTGAAGCCTTATTGTCCAAAGTGAATTTGGCAGTATTTTGGATTGTTTAGACACTATAAATAAAAGGAGTAATTAAAAAATAAAGTGAATGTCTATAGTTTTAAAGATTCTTACAGTAGAAGACATTTTGCTCTTAGTCCTCCTTAGCATGCTCCTCTTGTTCTGGACACACATACCCCATCGCCGTTCTGCTTTCTGATACATCTGTGGAAGCCAAATAAATGAGCAAATGCTACTCCCGAATGCCATCCATGAAAAGGCAGGTCTGTGAATGCATTTCAGGGTGTTCTCTTCCACCTTCCTCACTGGGTCTGATGCTGCACAACTTAGGGCTTTTTGCAAAGTCACAATGGCTGTGCAAGGTAAACATTTTGGATCAATCAGAACATCAAACCAGCCACTAGAGCACAATGAAAGACCCAGAAGAGGACTTCAGAACTGCTTCAGTGAGTGGCAGGAATGACTGGATAAGTGTGGTCAGAGCAAGTAGGAGGATTTTAAGGGGAAATAATAGCAATATGTCTTTTGTTACAAAAGCAAATTCTTAAAATTGAGACACAATTCATAATTTTCAATAACATAATACCTCATGTACCTCAACCTTTGTGTCCCTTTGAAGTCAGCTATAATGAGGCACTTACACGGCATTGTAATTGCCCTTTCTGCTTGTCTGTTACTATTTCCCTGAGATTAGAACCCTTAGGGAGAGGACTTTACCCTTTCATCTTAGATGATAGAATATAGCACAATGCCTGACAGAGAATGAGAAATGTATGCCGGTCACATGAAAGATTATGAACAAGTGAACCAAGACTATACAATAACTAAAAAGTTTAATTTAGATAAAAACAGATAATTTTTGAGCTTATCTGAAGCGATGCCCCATATTCAAGCACCCTTCCTAATAATTCAGTTGTATAACTGTTTTTGAGCCAAAACTGGACAAAACTCTGAGTTATGAAAAGGATCTTTTCTGGACTTTTACCCTAGGGCATTCATCACTCTGCGGAATATGTGATGAAATATCTGAATTTTTTTTTAGAAATAAATTATTGCCTTAAAATACCAAAGAGGAAAAAGAAAGATTATACTCTCTGGTAAGAGATTTAAAAATATTGCCCTACGAAGAAATATATTTTTTCTTACATATGTATACATGCATTTATATGATGATTGTGTACATCTATATCCATATACACATACAGACAATCATTATTAAACTCTAGCATACAGAAAAATATGAGAAAACAGACAAAAGATCATGGCCCACACATTTGTCTACACTATAGAAAGTAGTCACTTGGCAGTTCAAGTAGATCTATTTTAAGGAAATGTTCAAGAGTATTCAATCAATATATACCACATTTATGGAACACCATTCTAGGAAGTTAGAATTGGTAATGAGATAAAGATTCCCCCCTGCCCATGGGACAACATTCACTAAATGTAATAACATAGAAGGTTGGATGGTGATAAATACTATGGGAGAAACACTGAGCCAGATAAGGTGGTTCAGGAGGATAAGTCTCAGAAAGTTGCTAAATTGCTCAGACTAGGCTTGAACTTTCCATCCTTCTGCCTCAGTGTCTCACTGTGTTGGGATTACATGAGTGTGCCACCATGCCTGGTTTAAAAAAAGAGTTTTATTTACCTTATAGTCATAGACATGACATTCCAAGATTGGGCGGCCTCACCTGTTCCATCTCTGGTGGGAGCCTGTTGGCTACACTACAACACAGCGAATGGTCCGTGCGCAAGCAGCAGAGGCCCCACAGTGAGAGAGAATAAGGCAGGGTTGGTCCTGCTCTTTTTAGCACTAACCAGGTCTGTGAGAAGTACATAACCCTTTTGGAGAGTGTGTGCCCCACTGACCTAACTGCCTTCCAGTGGTTCTACTTATCAAAGGCTTCACCACTTCAATACTATTTCACTGAGGGATAAACTACATACACACTACACTATTAAAAAAAAAATTGAATTAAAGTGAGAATTTTTATGATAATATTAAAAATGCATATTTGACTTCAGACAGGCACAATTACTTTCAAAAAGTTCATATTAAATGGAACTACAACTAATACATTTATTAACTGTTATTTTCATTTTTTTCAGAAGTTTGTTTAGTTGAAGCTTATCTTGCAGAAAAATATTCAGAAAAGAGGAAAAGGTAAAAGAGCAAACATTAACACTACCAAAAACACTACTGAGAAAATTCAGTGTTTCACTTAGCAACTTGTACATTCAAGGTCTCCTATTATATAGTAAACACTAAGGTAATTCAAGAGAGCAGTAATAATATTGTTGATATTTGGGGAGCATTGGCTATTGGACACAGTCAGTACTGAGGCTTTTTTATTAATTATTTCATATAACAATTTCAAGTAATACTCATGAGTGAGAAAACTGAGTCATCATTGAGAGGTTATGAAATTTATCAGAAGTCACACAGCTAACAGGTGGCCAGGTCAGGACATGGTCACAGATTTATTTGGTGTCATATTACACTATATTACTCTTTATGCCATGCTACTTCTCTACTATTGCTTATTATTATATTCGTATTGATAGCTGGAAATGAAATACCAGTGAATTAAATCTTCTGAAGAACAGAAAAGAAATGTAAACAGAATTTTACAATCACTTTGTAACTTTACATGTTTCTAGAACATGTGTCATTTAAGGATATTCCTGACCATAATCTATATTTAGGAGTTGTGACACTGATTTGGAAAATAAGGCTGTAGATGACATCTTAACTGATAACATCCCAAGACTTTCCAGAAGGTGGGTTTGCTAACACACTTCTGGAGGCTTTAGGGTGGCCTTGTGATGCCTCTATTCTCTACTTTTGCTGGGCATGGAATTCTCAGGCTCCTTTGTAGAAATCCAGAAAGAAAATGTAAATGAGACAATTGACCTATTGCTAAGCTGTAGAAGTAATTTTGACTTAAGGTGCATTGTTTCATAAGCCAAAGATGAGCAAAACTTGATGAAGACATGATAACATAGCAGAAAGATCCTTGGATTGAGGGTAGAAGATCTGCGTTCTTGTCTTAGTTCTACCATTAGCTCATGTGAACTTGAATAAGTCACTTCACTTCTATGACTCTTGAACTCCTTCATATGTAGATATCCAAAGTGGTAAAGTTTAAAGGATGCCAATGGGTATGCTGTCTCAGGGATAAGGATTGGTTGTCACAAATAACTGACTTGTATATGTGTCTCCAGAGTCTAAAGGCAACCAGAAAGTTTGATTCAGCAAACGGATGAGAAACTCTGGTGCTGGGAAGGCTACGAATACTAAGAAGTGAATTATCATAAATTTGGCCAAAGATAGGTTCACAGGTCTTCCATTGAAAGAGTTCTCTTTAAGGCCAGAGTCATAAAGATCAGTTGGTTCTCCCTGCCTCTCAATGTGCTTCATCTCCTGAACCCCACAGCAATGCCAATGGAAAGAGTCAATGGCCAGAGTAGCAATAACTCAGGTCATAAAATCGAGCTCAGATCATGAAGAGAGGGATGAGGAGACAATATTAGCTTCCTGCTTAGGACAATGAGCACTACATTCAGAAAAAAATTAGTTCCTTGGAGCAGAAAAAGAGATTCAGAACCCTGAGATGTCTTTAGCATAATCTGAAAGCAAGGAAATAATGACTTGTTGAGTGGAATAGTATGGCTTTCAGAGTTCTTAGCAGTTTCTGGAATAGCATAAGCTTCAACACTTCTCATTGTTTGTGGAGCCAGGAAGACAAGAATAAGGATACCACTGAAGTGGCAAAATGACAGCAGCCAGTGTTCATTGAGTATATGATTGGGCTTGGCTGACCCTATGCTTTGGACATGTCTGGTAATGTCACTGTCCTTCCCTACATCCTTTCTAACTTTACCTTAGAAGGGCCAGCTCTTCCTCTCATTCCAGTTGCATGAACTCTGAGTGGACTTCAGTTTCTTTTAATCAAAAGCAGCTTGACCAGAAAAAATACCACTAAGTTCCTTATCCTTCTGGCTCATAAAATAGGCCTGAAACAAGAGCAGTGTTTCTTCCCAGCCTCTCTGCATCCACATGCTTGGCTCTGTGCCAAAGTCTGCAGCAGCTGCTAGAGAACCACCAGACTCCTGTGGATTTTTGGACTTTAGCTTCCATAAGCCAAGACATCTCTCCTTACCCACTGGTCTTTATGCCCTCATTTCCTTTGAAAATATGTCCCCTCGCCTTACAGAACTCAGAGACAACTGGCCACTTCACCCTTAAAGCAGAAGTGTATATTAGAAAATCAGCAAAATGTTTAAGGAAAAAGTCACTGGAATTTAGGAAGCATTCTAATAATAGTTTGTTTATAGTTTCTTGAGATCTGAGTGGCTGTCCTTAATCTTCATATTCCTTCCCATGGCATGTCTATGAAAAAGATTACAGGAAAGGGGATAGTCTGGGCTTGAACTACCCATACTTAGGTATTAGTTCTTACCTTCTCAAGAGAAAACAGAAATGGCAGAGGATAAGTTATCCTATCCACAGAGCTTCTGGGAGCAGGACCAGAGCCAGGAAAGAAGCAGAACCTGCAGGAATGCCAGGATATGCCTTTAGGGTACAGCTCACAGGGAAGCAATGCCATGACAGAGGAGAGCTGAGTGGAGAACTGGAAAATCACATGGTGGGTCAGAGGCCAGAAGGCACATCAATCAAGATGGTAAAGTCAGAGATACAGCTTAAACAAATGGTGGTCAGGAAGTACTATGAAAGTAGGGCAAGGAAGTCATGTTTAGAGACAAGAATAGGGTTTATTAAAATGAAACTGGCAACCTGCCAATCTTATGGATGTTTAGCACATTCCCTTAATACCCTAAAACAGGTTTTTGAAGTATAAGTTTCTCATTGGACTTGTAGCACACAAGCCAGCATACAGGCCAGGGCATGCTGGGAGCAGAGAAGAAACTTGGAGTTAAAGTAAGAAGGAGTTGCCAGAATAGCAGGCAAGCTAGGGCAGAAATAGCAATTCAAAGCAAGATGGCAATGAGAGACCAAGGAAAGGCTTAGCAAATATGTATCATCTCATAGATGTCAAGGGCAAAAGGGTAACCAACGAGGTGGAGTAGTATAAGGGAATGACCTCAGTGGCCTCTGCCAAGGCCCAGAGATGGTGTGGAGGGAGGGCTGTAACAAATCTTTTAGGGAATTTAACTGATGGGAGGTGGAGAAGAGCAAGGTATGGCCTAGCTTAGGAAATGGGGGCAGGATGGATGATTTCAGGAAAGCAAATACCAGCCGAGGCATAGGGTAGGACTTCCCTGAGTAAATTTAAAAGCCCAAGACAAGGCATGGAAGGGAGCCATAGAGAGGCAACTGGGGACATTCAGGGAGAAAATACTCATAAACGTTGAAGCACTGGTCTTAGGTTTCAAGCTGTGAGCCAAAGGACATTTCCAGATCTTCTGGAGGGTAAAGGCTATTAATGTTCTTCCCATCTGGAGTCTCCTCAGTCTTAGAATGAAAGGCGCAGAGTTTGGATGACCATCCAGCAGGAGGATGAGAGGAGGATCAATATAGAGCCTCAGGCAGAAGGGCTGAGCGAGGAGCCAGCAAGAACTCCTGAGGCTGAGCAGGAGTAAGGCACAGTTACACTGAGTCACAGTAGAAAGAAACCATCAAAGGTTTCTGTAGTGAGACGGCCATTCTGAGATGTTCTGCCAATATTATAAGTAGGTATATTCATTTTTTTTGTATTTTAGGGAAGGGTTTACAGGGTGTTCAGGGTCTCACTACACAGATTGGACTCATACTGATCTGCCTATTTACAGCCTCCCAAGTGCTCTGAGATTATAGGTGCGCACCACCCTCTTAGCACACCTCAGGGATGGGGCCAGCATTGCAGGCCCAGGGATTGAACCCCTAGACCCTGCACCTGCTTGCAGGTGCTTTAATCCGCTGAATAAATAGGTACATTCTTTCTGGAGATTGATTTAGCATTGTACAGGAAGAACCATAAAAATCTATCCAATCTTTGACCAAAAATTTCCATAACTAAGGATTTAAGGAAATAAAGATTGACATAAACTCAGCTTTACGCAGAAGAAAGGTCATTATTATTTTCATGAAAGGAAATTAATAAAAATAGAAATAGTGTTAGAGAAGTGAACTGGCTAAAGAAGAAGCTTCCAAAAAACGGACAATTGTGTGATCACACCAAATTGTGGTTTTGCAGGATACCTAATGGCATTCGGAAAATGCTTATGTTGCAAAATACTAAGTGGGGGAAGAAAAAAGTCAAAGTGGTGTATGTACAATAATTTCAATTGAAAAACAATAAAATTATTATTTTTGTCTGAAATATTCTCCTTTTAATGCAGCTTAAAATTTTCACAGTCTCAGAAAAGGGATACAGATTTATATAAAAACAACAAAAGGCTGCCTTTAAAATAAATCATAAAAACACTGAATATCTTAATCAGTCCCCATCACCACAAGAGATGAGCCGGATCCTTGTGCTTAAAGAATCTTGACAATGACACTACAGAATCTTCCTAGTATTTTGTGTTAAAAAATATGTTTTGAGGTTGTGTTTTTGGTGGGTGAAGTGAAAGGTTTCCAGTGAGAGTTGCAAATATATGCTCTTTGCTCAATTCCAATTTTAGTTTCACAACTTCATCCTGTCTTTTCTTGGCCATGTCCAAGTCCTGGGTGACTGCCTTCATCTCCTGCAGCACTGGTATGCCTCGGAAGCTCCTCCACTTTATCTTGTCCTCCAGGTCCGCTGCCACTTGGGAGACACTTACATCTCTGCTCGCCTGAGACGAGCTCTCGTTGCTGTGTTTCATTTTGCCACGTGGACTCCCTGGAATCTTCCCGTGATTGAGCAGACGTGCAGTAAGTGGAATCCTTGGTGCCACCTTTTTCTTTCTGCCTGTTTTTCTACTGCATCAAGGACCTTGAAAAATAATTAAATACCCAATAAGAAAAGAAGAGATTGAAAGGTGGAATGATAAAGCATTAGTGATTATTATTTTAGGTAGTGATATTATGTATTATTTTAGAATTATTAATTTTCTAGAATGATTCTGTATAATTATAAGCAGAAGAATAAATATCTTGTATGCAAACCAAGGAGAAATAAGGAAGCAGGTAGATTTCATTATACTGAGATGTTCTGTGTAGTTAGGTGATTTTCTTAATTCAGCCTCCAAATTAGGTATGGATATCTAATTTACAAAACTACTAATACTTTTAGAGTGCTGAAGCTGGAAACCAAGAAATGACAAGATGAAGTAATGAAACTAAAATTAGAATTATAAAAATCAAGAATTATAAAAAAAATTCCAGAAGCATGAGGCCCCAAATCTCTTATATCTAAATTATTAAATCCTTCTTTAATTATATTTTCTTTCATTGAGATTTAGCTAGCTTGACTAGTTGGCATAGTATAATAAAGCCAATTGATACCCAATTTTGTGGTAACAAATACAAATATGTATTATGTCATAGTGCTCAAGTATGGAAATGGAATGATATTAAATGCAAGCTGAGTTATCATAATTCATGTCCCTTGATTTATAAAGCATGTCAGAGCTTCTAAAGCTGGTGAATTGAGAACGGAGACGCATCAGACCTGAAGATAAGGAGAGGCCACATGCCATTGTCTAGGGAGCGCAAGGATACTCAGGGTCACTGAGATGGTAGCCCACAACTCTAATCTGAAGGAATCTGGCAGTAGCAGAGGTAGCTCCGTGGTCCAGTGTTTCAATGTTTCAGGAACAGAGACATGTTTTCCTTGGTTGATTGTGGCACGGGAGTAGGCAGGTGGTCGTGTAGAGATCACAAGGATGTGAGGCAGACAGGGAACATAACACTGCCATGCTGGGCCTCTCAAGAGACCAATACAACCTAGCAGAATTAGAAGGTGCTGTGACAATGTGCTTGGCTCACCCGTGGGGTGTCCTGGCATCAGCATCAGCTGCTTGACTCTGATGCTCTGCCACTCTCCTGACGGTACAGTTGCTCCTGGCCTCTGCTTCCACTGTTCCTGCCGCTCCAAGGCAAGTTCTTTTATTATCTGTCTCATGGGCTTTGCTCACTTGTAGTTTCTACCACTTACAGTTTCTACTTTCAGTGTATCTTTCCAAACTTTATCCTTGCTGCCAACAACAGGGACACCTGAAAAGCCTCCTGTCCAAACTCTTTTGGTCAGAAGGTCTTTTGGGTGCTATTGGTTACCCTCTTTTTCAGCAGGAAGAGCTCTTTTGCCAGTTTATATCATACAAGGCTGACTGGCCAATCAGGAGGCTGCCCTTGGATCAGCTATGCAAATTTGGTTCAATCAGCAAAGGTTGTAGGAGATGCTGCAAGCTCTCCTCAGAAGGGGCTCTCAGGATTATAGGAATGGGAAGCATACGAGATTCCTTTCCAATGAGGAAGCCCATCTTATCTGAAGAAAAGAACAGCTAGGAGTTGGAGTAAGCAGAAAAATGAAAGATGGGAGGGCTGGCCAAATAGCTCAGTGTATTAAAGCACCTGCAAGCAGGTACAGGGGCTGGGGGTTCAACCCCTGGGCCTGCTGTGCTGGCTCAACCCCCAGGGCACACTGAGACATCAATTGAGACTGGTGGTAGCACAAACCTGTAATCCCAGCTCTCGGGAGGCTGTAAACAGGCAGATCACTATGAATCTGATCTAGTAGTGAGACCCTGAATACCCTATAGACCCTTACCTAAAATACAACAACAACAAAAAAAAAAGAAGAAGAAGAAGAAAAGAAAGAAAGCTGGGAATATTGTCAGAGTAATAGTCCCAAAAGGGAAACTGAACTAGCAGCCAGTCAGATATACAAGGCAAATATAGCAGAGAATAAGAAAATCCTATTACATGATGCATGCATAAGTGTACATGGCTCATCTCTGGCATGTAACACTTTAGGCTTGGGACGACATGACAAATGGTGGCAGACGGGTAGACCGACTCCCTAACACAAGCACATCTTGATCAGGATTAGCTTAAAACTGAGCTATATTGAATTGACGTGCTGGGTACTCTTTGGAACTTCTCTGTAGAAATTTTGCAGGTGTTTTTGCATTATATAATAGGGAGAAAATATTCCTCTCCTAAAAGTTTATTCTTTAGCTGTAGTAGGTTAGAAAATAATTCCTTAAATCTTTACTTGAAAACTCTGAACTTAAACATTCAACAGATTTCTCCATTCTATCTTGAAAGGGCACTACATACTTAATTTTTTTCTTCAATATATATATTTGCTTTCTTTGGCTGCTATTACCACCATCTCAGATGGTTTGTACAAACAGAAATTGATTCTGTAATAGTTCTGGTAGCCAGAAGTCTAAGATTAGGCTGTACGCAGCACTATGCTCACCCTGAAGTCCCTGGAGAAGACTCCTAACTTGCCTTTTCTCATTGTCTGCCTCTTGCCTTCAACCCTTCATGTTCCTTGGCTTACAGATGCTCTGCTCCAATTTGTACCCTTCCTTTGTGCAGCTATCTTCCCTTTCTATGTCTGTTTTCCTTAATGGATACTGCAGATTAGGCCCCACTCTAATCCAAGAGAACCTTGTTTTATGAAATTCCATCAGCAAAGACCCTATTTCCAGAGTTTTGGAAAGAAGTTTTGGGAATAATTCAGTTTTGGAGGATGGTATGCAACCCACTACAACATTCTAAACATTTTCCAATTTTTCATCAAATTAATAATGGGAGAAAATATTGTGCTCTATTATTTCTATTAAGGAGCCCCAGAGCCAAAACTTTATTATTTTCCAAAATGACAAGAGTTTAAAAATTAATTATTTTTGTCTCTAAAATGAATAAAAGTCACAGCACAGTTGATAAACCTGAAATCTTTAACCATCTGTCCATCACCAGCAGATTCCTACAGGAGCTAGGCAGAAAAGACATCTTGTACAAGATAACTACTCATGACTAACTGGGACTTGGGCTCTGATCTCCCACAGGGCATCACAATTCCTAGAGCTTTGTGCTGGGCCTATGATTTGAAACCCTGAATAAAAGCAAGGAAATAGCTTCTTACAGCCCCAGAGCCAAAACTTTATTATTTTCCAAAGTGACAAGAGTTCAGAAAAGAATCTCTCAAATGAAGTATGCACTAAGGAAAAAAGAAAGTTGATCTCTAATATAGCAAGCAGGATAATAGGGTAAAGGTGTAGGCTCTGAGTCAAATTTGATATGAGTTTAGATCCTGGCTTTGCCCTACTATCTAGGTGAACTTGTTCAATTTTATTTGTTTTACTATTATTATTATTAATTATTTTAGTATGGGGGATTTGGCCCAAGGCCACCTGCCTGCTTAGCAAGTGCTTTATTACTGTGCTATATCCCCACTGCCCGAAACTAAATTTTCTAGGTAGAACAATGGAGTAATAGTTCTTCATAGCGGCATTGTGAAGAGTATAACTTGTATGATGCCTTCAGTACATAGGAATTGCTAGCTATACAGGAGTCACTATTTAGGCCTAGAAGACTGGCCTGAAGTACTTACACCAGACCTTTATCTCGTAGGCCCCGTTTTGTTTATCCCAGATCTTCCTACAGCAGAAGACTTCTCTATGTGTTGCCATCTCTAAATTCCTCTCTTTCTAGCTAACATGAGCCAAGTTCTCAAAAAATTTGAAACAAAGAGCACTTTCAAAAGCTACATACAACATTATACTCCTGAAGTCTGTGCTTGGGAGGTAGAGCCAATTGGATCTCTTGAGTCCCCGAGCTCCAGACCAGTGTGAGCAACACAGTAAGACAATAACGCCCAACAGGTCCCAAACAGCAATCTAATAACAGAGTTTGTAACCTAGAGGTTGCAAATTGATGACTTTCAGTCCAAATTCTACCCCTCATTAGTTTTATTTGACCATGATAATTTGGAATCTATTGCTAGTATTTTAAAACCATAGGTGTTCTACAAGAATCTGTGTAGAACAGATTGGTGGGTGAAGTGAAAGGTTTCCAGTGAGAGTTGCTGCAAACATCAGAAAACCATAATATTAAGCTTGAATTTTTCTGACCATAGACTCAATTTACTGTATTGTAGAAATTGTCACACTTGTGAGAGTGAAGAGATCCTATTAATAATTATACATTAACAAGAGTTGTTGATTGAGGCTCACCAGGAAAAACTGGGATGCGTGGTTAGTCTCTTTACCCATGACCCCAGTCATCTTGCTTCACCCTTAACTCTAGGGTTTTGAGTTATCAACTTTACTTCAACATGTTCCTTACTATACTAAACAAATGATCCTTCATCACTCAGAATCCAATATTTGTGATTTGCACATCTATCATTGTTTTCCTTCTCTAAGGAGAAAACTGTATGAAGTGATCAAATCAATGCTGGACTTAGCTCAGGTGCTAATACAATTTCCAATAGTGTAGCACTACCTATACCATGATGTCATCTCGTGACTTATTAATCAGTCCTTTGCACCCATAGGGCATGTATCATGGAGCTATGTTGCACATGTGTCATAATTTAGAGACATTGTAAGATTCTTGAAATGCCTTCTGAGTTATTAAATAATTGGTTTGAAAGGAACATAAACCAATTTAAAAAAAAAAAAACTTAATTTTCAAACAGGTCCTGACCAATAAATGGATTATGTTCCAACAGTCTGCTTGTAAATCTAGCATAGAAATTACAAAACAGTGCTGTTGCTTTCCCACCCTTAACAAAAGTAAATCATAGAATATATAGACGTTGGTCCCCACTTTCTAGGCACTCTTTAGAAATTCTGAACAAAGGGCAGTGAGGAAGAGGTAACCATGAAAAGTCTCTGAAGCCTTTTCCTCCTCAGCTAATTTGACTGTGTGAAATATTTATATAAAATTTATACTATAGATGCAATCTATATTATGAGTATTAATTCTGAAAATATTTTATAAATACAGAAAATACCATTCCTTGATTAAAGTGGATCATTTGAAATTTCAGGGGAAATAGAAGTTCAGTATTTAGGAATCAAGGGTATACTGAAAAGTCCTGCTTGAAGAGACAGGTGACCTTGGTTTGAGGTTGTTGTTGTATATTTATTTATTTATTGGCAGAACCAGGGATTGAACTCAGGCTCTTGCACTTGCCAGGGAAGTGCTTATTCCACTGAGCCATCTCCCTGGCCCCAGTTGTATTTTTAGTACTGGATCTACAGGGTCTTACTACACAAATCATAGTGATCCTCCTGTTTTCAGCCTCCCAAGCGCTGGGATTACAGGTGCACACCACCATGCCCAGTCTCATTTGCCATCTCATGTTGCTTTGAGTTTAATCTCTGCTATTAACGTGTGTGTGTGTAACTTTAAGTAAATAACTCACTCTCTTTGAAAAGCAGTTTTCTTATCCAAATAAGGATGATAGCAACAGTTTATATTTCTAGATTTGTCTTAAAGATTAGATGAGGTAAAGATATGGCAGAGTTTTATACATTGTGAAATACAGTGGATTAAAAAAGAACAGAGAAAAAAATTAATGCTTTTTGAACTCAGATTATGAACCAGGCAGTAAATCTTCTGCAGCTGCATAGATATGCAGAGAACAGGGCATTCTTTCAATTTTCAGCAGAAACTAGGCAGCCTCCTCCCACTGAAAGTACTTACAGCACCCTAGGCTTGTAAACATCCTGCCTTCTGACTTTAATGACAGTATTACAGTGGACATGATGCTGTATCCTGGCCACACCCCAGAGTAGGAGTGATACTGACTCATTCCAACTGGGGACTATTAAGAAGAAGCAATGCCCCACTTAGAGAGTTAGGCGATGGCAATGCTCAGTCACATCTGCACTTACTATTTCTCCAGGATAGGGAAGGTGAGGGTCTTGGTCTGATGTGAACCTATCAGGGCTATTGTTATTAAATTCCTGGAATTGAAATGGTGGTGTCTGTATGTAGTTTTCTAGGGCTGCTATAACAAAGTGTTTCAGATTCAGTTGTTTAAACAGCAGAAATTCTAGACCATAGAAGCGGGGCTCAAGGTGTTGGCCTGGTTGCTTTCTTCTAAGGCCGCTGTCACTGTGTAGAGAGGCAGCTGCCTTCTCCCTGTGTTTCCATGTGGGCTGTCCTGTGTGTATGTCTGTGCCTTAAGACCTTCTTGCAAAGGATCAGTCATTAAATTAACACTAAGGATCTCATTTTTCTTTGAGCACCCCTTAAAGGTTGTCTCTTTCAATAAACTGAAGTCACTTTCTTTTTTTTTTTGGTAAAACCCAGGATTGAACTCAGGCCCTTGCACTTGCCAGGGAAGCGCTTATTCCACTGAGCCATTTCCCTGGCCCTTTTTTTTTTTTTTTTTGGCAGAACCAGAGTTTGAACTCCTACCCTTGCACTTGCCAGGGAAGCCATTCTCCAGGGCTCCTGAAGTCACTTTCTGAGGTACTAAAAAGTAGGCCTCCAGAATACAAATTTTGGAAGGACATAATTCAGCTGTAACACTGTTAGGTCAAAAATATTTACTTTGTAACAATGATTACTTTGTTCTCATGAAACTTTCTCTAAATTCAATCCCAAATCCTTTATCTTTTCCTTCTCCCCACAGTCCTGCCCTGTATGCACTACCAAAATAATCTCACCTTCAGTTTTCATAGGACTACAAGCACTGATTCATGAATAGAAAATTAATATTAGTATGAACAGCTCAATTTTACGATGTATTGGTGCTCAAGAAAGTTTGTGTTAAACATTTCTCTGCAAAACATCCTTAGACATCTTCTGGCTCCACCGGATCAATTGTCTGTCTGCCCACAGCCTGTATGTGTCCTTTTGTGAGTCCCTAAGCAACAGGAGGTCTACTGGTCTACTCATCTTCTCAGGTTCTGGTTCTGAGTAGGTTTTGTTTGTTTGTTATTATCTTTTAGTCATTTTTCCTGAATGGAACCTTTTCCCCCTCCTCGTTCTTGGTCATCACACAGAGGGAAGTTGCTAGAAATCAGCTTAGCTTCGTCCAGTCTACCCAAGCCACATTCATGGAGGTCTAACGTATGTTTTATCTTGCTGCCCAACTCAGGCTAATTTTTAAGTCAAGCAGTTTGCTGTCTTAATGCCTTCTTTGCTATTCTATGCGCTCTCCACCCTAAATATGCTAAACAGATGGTTTCAGTGATGTTACATAACAGCTATTTCATCAGTTTTTTGACTGGCAGGATACATTGGTATGTTTGTGACCTCATATATTCTAGTACCATGTAGCTTCCAGACAAAATTTAATAAAAACTGCATATGTCATCAATTACAATAAGGTAAAAAATATCAATCCATCAGTGAAAATTTATTTTGTTGGATTTTTGTTATTGTTTTGAAAGCAGCAACTTTCAAACAAGAATCTCAATAATTATCAAGGTTTTTGAAGTAAAAGTGTATGTAGACATTTCTAGACAAGAATATTACAGGATTGTTAATTCATCATACTATTTTTCCTCATATTTTCTTTTTTAAAATTTAAGCCCGATATTGTCAACTGTTGAGATAGTAACTTCACAGCAAAATAATATAAATCCAGGTATTTATGTAGTATAATAATAGTTATATGTCAATAATTTTTCTGATGTAAAATGTAATGTCCTCTTGAGTGAATTTAAAAATACATTTGTAAACCAAATATTTCCTTTTTTTTTTTTCTCTTGG
Organism: Ctenomys sociabilis; assembly: GCA_004027165.1. Taxonomy (NCBI): domain Eukaryota; kingdom Metazoa; phylum Chordata; class Mammalia; order Rodentia; family Ctenomyidae; genus Ctenomys; species Ctenomys sociabilis. Next base: position 28,771 of record PVKA01001777.1, read on the forward strand.
TGGATTGATCTCAGGCCCCTGCGCTTGCCAGGGAAGTGCCTATTCCACTGAGCCATCTGCCCAGCCCAATTATTATTATTATTATTATTATTATTATTATTATTATTATTATTATTTTTGGCAGAACCGGGGATTGAACTCAGGTCCTTGTGCTTGCCAAGGAAGCGCTTATCCCACTCAGCCATTTCCCCAGCCACAAAATCTACTTTGCTTTTTTTTTGGTGGAACCAGGAATTGAAAGGCTCTTGTACTTGCCAGGGAAGCGCTTATTCTACTGAGCCATCTCCCTGGCTCAGTATTTCCAATTTTTACAAGCAGTTGCTTCCCAATCCTTTGGCAAGCATGCTACAAGCAACTACACCTATATAAATATACATTTAGAAAGATAAACACTTAGTAAAGGCATTAGTGGTAGCATCGTTTCTCAAAGGTTCAGCAATATTTGTTCAGTGGGTAGATGAAGAAAGAGATTAGTAATGTTTCAATTGGGCTTTACTCCTTCCTAGAGCCAGCCTGACTTCCTCTAGGAAGATGAGGGCAGTAAGTAATGTAATGTGTGTGCGTTCCAGAATGCCCAGTATAACTTTCTGCATCAAGAGCAGACCAAGCTTCTTATTAAATCCATGCTAAGATAACCATTCTTAAGGGACTTTCAGTAGCAATGAGAAATCTTTCCTTCAAAATGATGAGCAAATTTATAGAACATCCTATTTAAATATGTTAGTATAGCCTAAATACTCACAAAACTAAGAATGATTCAGGCAGGTTCTTTGATTTAATTTCATAGACTTAGATTTTAAAGTCTTCATATAGATCAATGTAGAAAAATTCCTGGTCTTGGTTCTAGTTTAATTAAACCACTGACTAACCAGTGATATATAGGAAAGCCATGCTGAGCTTTCCTTATACAATAATGGAATGTGCAAGCTCTAACATGCCTCTGAAAAAAAATTATGAAATGCTTTCATGAGAAAGATAGCATCTTACAGGGGTTTTGTGAAAATAATAGAATAAGATACGTAGGTTAGTGTTATCTGTAATGGCTCTCTTAACTAGCTAACATTTTGTTGAATAGATGAAGGAAAAGCAAGAGAAGAAAATATTCATCCCTCTGCTTTAAAGAAGGAAGGAAGTTAGCTAAGATTATTTATGGTTCTTTTCAGATAAAGATTTGCTAAAGTGATTAAACTTGGCATTTGTTAATGTGTTGATTACAAGGAGCTAAGGTAAAACCATTGAACAACAAAGCAATATGGTTCTCTTATCTGATTAAAGCTTTCAAAATGTTAATAAATGGATCTTTCAAAGGACAAATCTAATGTTTGGACATAAATATCATTATTTTACTTAAGACATTTCATTGACTGATTAATTCTGAGTACTTGTCCAGGGGCTGGGAATAGAGTGCTGAACAAAGTGGGCATTGTCTCTTCTTTCATGCAACTTGCATTCCTACACTAGTGAGGGGAAATAAAAACATAAATAAACTAATAACTCAATAGCAAGTAAGTAGTGTAATTAGCAGTATGGTCATTGGGGTATCTGGGAAAGAGCAAGAAGGACATAATTGTGGAGATAGAAGAAAAATGATCTCTTATCATCTCTTTTCTAAGAAAACTATGGTCAAACTTCACATCAATATAGATTTTCATAAGGCCAAACAGAAAGCATCCGTAATGTAGTTCAATGGTAGAGCATTTACCTAACATGCCAAAACCCTGAATTTGACCACAACACCACAAACAAGGGGTTCTATTGAATGTCTTTGTTCTGTGCCTCAATTTTTCATTTGTAAAATAGGGATGATAAAGCATAGGTGGCTAGTTATTATATCATCATCTGTATTCATAGCTGTTTTAATAACTAAAATTTTAAAGTAATTTTTTATTGACCAATAAGTACTGGGGGAAATTACTAATATGTGATGTTAGGATATTATGTAGGGTTATGGTATGAAGTGGCACAAACACAGAAGTTTGTATTATCAAAACTCAGAATAACTCACATGCATCTGTAGGTTTATGTTTGACATTTGTGCAGAAAATAAATAAATAAAAATACCTTTGTCACATGATCTTTTCCAGCACCCTAAATGTTTTGCCATGATTTCTTCGGATTGTGCCTGTAATTCTTTTCTCTTCTTAGTTATATTCTTGTTATCACTATAAAACAGTAATACTGTTTTATGATTAATCTAATCATAAAAGTAATACTTTAATCAGGTAAGAAAATGAGCATATCTCATCTACACACTCCAGTTTTTCTTTATTTTTGTCAGTCAGTCTTACTCAGTTTCCTCTCCTCATGACACAGAGTCCCTGAGTGTTTGCAATGTCTTTTACATTCATTTCCAGCTTGTGTGCTGAGTTGACTCCTTGTTTCTCAACTATAAACATCATGGTATCAAGATTAATAACCTGCTTGGTGAGTTTTGTCCACTTTGGAAGCTAGATACTTTTTTTTCATTGTAGCCTGTTAAGCTCTTTGGTGTTCTTTTGAAATGGGCATTCTGTCAAAATGGACAGCACAATCCAAGGGAGCCTGCCCACATTTGGGCTACCCTGGCTGCTGTCATTACTTTGTGCCCTTTTCCAGATATTTAATCATAGCCAAAGAGAAACTGAGAGGGATTTCAAATTCCCTAAGCTTGCTGATATGTTCCCTGTGCTTAGAACAATGCCTGGCACACTGAAAGTAAAAGTATTTATACAATAAAAAACAAGGGTAGGACCTGTGGAAATGCTGTCCCTTCTTGGACAGGTTGACACTATAATGTCGCCAGGAGATTGATTCACTGAGGGCCTGGGCTCCCACTGCCAATGTCCACATGTAACATGCACCTTCATGGCCAGCTACTTTACTTCAGAGCATGTGATTTCTGGGACTAGTTTTATTCTTATATGAGGGTTTTTGTGGTCATTGCTTTTGGTTCCTTTAGTTACTACCAAATTGAGTACAGTTTATTATAAAAAAAAAACCTGAAAAATAAATAAATGCGCTCTGAGTTTTTATTTCTTGATCCATCCTCAACATTTCTCTAAAAAATACTTAGTGGAAGTTCATTCTGAGTCAGACACAAATAGGTAATGTAATACTATAAAACTTTTAATCCATTTACTATAAATAATACCATATAAACATGGCCCAGGAGCACAAGTGCCACAAATATAGCATCCTATGTATTGGGGCTGGAGATTTAGCTCAATGGTAGAACACTTGCCTAGCAAGCTAGAAGCCCTGAGTTTGGTCCTTGGCACCAAAATAAAAAAATAAACACTATATATATATATATATATATATATATATATATATATATTCCTGTGTACCATATATAAGAATCAGTGAGACAGGAGTTATGATTCTATTGGACAGAAAGAACAGAAGCCCCAAAATAAGCCCAAGTTTTCTGAGTCTTGACCCTGCAAGAATCTTACAAAAACATCTTCCAGCTGTCCTGTGGCTATTTGGGACCCTCAGAGCACAATCAAGTAGGCCATTGACTCAAGGCCACATGGGCCTTGCATGAACATAGCACAGATTAGACAATAAAAGCATGTAGTCTCCTATAGGAGAATTATATTGCATACATATGACCTGAGCTCCATTCTAAACCTCTTAAAATCTTAAGTCTAGACAAAGAGTATCTTATCATCAGCATCTTACACTCCTCTTCTGGCTTGTGGAAGTTTTAATTCCTTGCCTTTATATCTTCTAAATAAGTGCGCCCTGCTTCACCCTCTGACAGTTTCATTGCTTGTCACTATGGGACACAATCCTAGTGTAACATACCTGGGGACTCATCAAGGATTCCAAAATGAGGCAAATAAAACTGCTTTGTATGCTCTTTTTCTCTGTGACTTTCTGCACAGAACATTATCAAGACACCACTGACCAATTAAAAGTGATCAGCATGATTGCTGATTTTGAAGTCTTGAGGGACAGGGTTCACTAATAGGGGCTTATCTGATCTCCCTCTAAGCTTTGTGGTGCAAATGTCAGCCCAGTCTCACCGCAGTTTTCCTTTCTGATTTGATCCTTCCACTGGTGAGAAAGCCATCTCTGCCCTTGGTGCTCTTGGCACGCCACAACCTCCAGTCACTGGCTGCATTGTTCCTTCAACTTGCCAAAAGCATTAGAGGAAATAACTTACTTTCTCTATCATGAATCCATTTCTTGGCAAGCTGGTCTAGGAGGTGAGAAAACCTTATACCTTGTTTTCTCATCTTAATTGTCTGGTTGCACTCTTGTGGGCAGAGTTTGGATAATTAAAGCCATTAATAGCATCTGCTGCTTCCAACACTTCCGTGAAAGGACACCTTGGTCATGGTATGGAACACTAGGCTCCAAAGAACTCAGAAAAACTCACATGCATCTGTAGGCTTATGTTTGACATTTGTGCAGAAAATAAGTAAATAAAAATACCTTTGTCACATGATCTTTTCCAGCACCCTAAATGTTTTGCCATGATTTCTTCTGAGTTCTAGGGATCTTGCCTGTAATTCTTTTTCTCTTCTTAGTTATATTCTTGTTATCACTCAAACTTTTTCTTTGACCACTCCCATCTGCCAAATTACTCTCCAAACCTCTTAGATGTCAGATAAAAAAAAAAAAAAGGCTATGGTTTCATTCCTGAGACCAATGGAAAGATGACTCTTGAATGGTACACAACCTATATGAGATTCTAATGGATGAAAAGTTGGGGTCAGTTTCTTTCTAGGGAGGCAAACCCAGGCAGGGAACACCTTTCCTGGCAACCATTGAGGACCTATCAAGAGCCTATTGAGGCAAATCTTGTCTGATTTATAAGTTTACTTATGGATTCTAATTTGAATTTTCTGTTACTGTTGTTGTTTAATTAGTGTGCTTAAAATATTTTTTTGTGTATTAGAGTAGTTCTTAAATTGCACTTACATAGTTAACTTGCTCTTTTGCTGCTTTCTGCTTGGATTAACATAAGGATGATACTTAAGACCACTTGGAAATGTGTTGATCATCTGGCCCTAGTTAAAATTTAAACACCTCTAAACTTACTAGGGAGAAATATGTATTAGAGAGGTTTCAAAATTCAAGAAGCTACTAGACTTGTTACAGAAAGGAACCATCAAGTAGAATAGAGAGGACAGGGGAGGTGGCCCAGGGGAATAAGCACTTCCCTGGCAAGCACAAGAGCCTGAGTTCAATCCCCGGTTCTGAAAAAAAAAGTAGGATAGAGAAGGAAGTATGAAGAAAGTTAAAAGTTAAAAATATATCTCTGGCATGAGAGCATTTCATATGGTATGGTATTGCCCAACAGAGATGATTAAAAAGAAAGATAAAGGCAAACTCAGAGGTCCCAGTATGTCAAGAAAGACTTGTAGAGTATGAGGTTTAGGAAAGGAAGTATATATGTTTGGTTATTTTAAGGTTTTGCCCTTATTGGTTTGACTAAGTCTAAGCTGATCCTTCTAAACCTTCTTGTTGGTCAAAGGTGGCTAAAGGATATAACACTTAAAACGTTAGCCATTCATCCCAGGTCCCAACTGCTCTCTTTAGTTTGACAGCCAGCAATCATATTCTTTATTGTCTCCAGGGCTGGGGTGCAAGGATGAGGGACACCACAACTAGGTAGTAGAATTTTCTGTTTTCATAGCTCAAGATGAGGTGGAGGGGTGGTGACAGTCTAATAAACAGATTATCACCTAGGTCTAGCCATGATCTCTGCTTTAAGTTTGAGTTTAATGGCAAATATGGTCTTAAAAGAAAGTTTGAACTATTTTACCTAATGTTATGGCTTCCAGAATTCTGCCACGTTAGCCTTGGTTGCCCTTTGTGCATAAGAAAAGGCCTGCAGTGACAGAAGTATTTCAATTTCTTTTGGGTGAATGAAGTCCAACTTCTGGTCACAATGGAAAGGCTATAAGAACACAAGGGCATGATGGTCAGAGCAACTAATCTGGTACCCTTGTCCCTTCTTGGTCCTCATTTGTGGTCCCTAGCAACTAGGACATGTCAGGCAGCCAAAGGATGTATTGGCCAGAGAGTACTTCAGTAGGTAAAGCAAAGGATGCCTTCTGTCCCCTTGAGGCTTTTGAGAAAAATGGGAAGCTCCAACTCAGCTCTCATCACCCCTTTGGAATGCATCTTCAAAAAGTAGGAGTCTTTTGACTCTCAAACTCTGAAAACAGCGCCGTCTAGCCTTCTTTTGTAGTGTCACCTGGGCTTTTCGCCCTCAGAGACAAGGGGGCTTGGTTTCAATTATCCACCTGGACAAATACTTCCCCGGGACAGAACTATCAGTCTGCAGGAGAGGTTGCAATTCTGTTTTAAGTCTTCTCATTGCTTCTCTAACTTTGATGGCACAAGACCTATTATTGGGGTTCCCTGGACTCTCCCTCTGTAATTATCTCTTTCCATTATATATGAGACTATGCAGACAAAGAAGGGGAACCTTGTTGGGAATCTGAAAGAGAAGACAGTGATGCTACTCTAGGTACCTCAGTTTCTCTCACCCCTCCTTTTGCTGAAGAAACAAAGAAAGTGTAGGAATATAGGCAGGACAGTGTTAGAACTAAATGACTCCAATAGTCACATCTGGGATTATCTTTCTCAATGTTTAGGGCTTTGTACTTGGTGAGACAAGATATTGTTTTGTCTCTAGTTTTTTCTTTTTACTTATATCCCAAAAGACTGCATGTCAAGCCCCTCAAGATAATACTGTTAAAGATACCCCTGTGCACAGATGACAGATTTTGTGGAAGCAGACCTTCATCCATAGGCACATGGTCACCCTGGGACCCCAACACCTCTCCACTGGCATAGGTTTATAATCCACTTTGAAGTTTTCTTGTCTTCCTGGCAGAACTACTGCTGTCTCCCTTGCATGAACTGGTCTCTAGCTTTCCACAAGAAGCTCTTGTGTTATATTCTACCTTGGAATGGGACATATACTGTTAGTGCCCTCTGTGGTAACTGATTAATCAACCCACTCTTAATGTCTAAATCTGTCTTTAATCTGGAGTCCTTCCTAAAATGGTTGTCTTAGTTATTTTTTACTCTTTGTTGGGACAAATATCAACACTCAAAATGAAGGTAGGAAAGGTTTATTTAGCTCACAGTTTCTGGAGGCTTTAATCCATATTTTGCTGGCTCCAAGGCAAGTAACAGCAGTTCATGCATCAGAAAACAACTAAGAGCAGAGGAGGAGCAGCTGCTGTGGCGTCCATCAAGCCTCTCTCTTCCTTTTATGCTGACTGCAAAAACCTGCGCTCCATGGTGAACAAGATCAGAGCTCTTGCAAGGTGGCAAGGCTGCCAAGGTCAAGCTCCTCTGAAGACTGGAACTTCTCAAGGGAAGTGGGGCAGGGTGGCAGGAAGTCTTTTTTAGTTCCTGGGCCCTGCCCACCTGCAGGGCTGGGCCCCCACTTTGAGAACTGTGGCAGCTGATTCAGCCAAGTTGACACAGTGTGTCAACCAACACAATCCACCCCTTGTTAACTTGGCAACTAGACATATACTTTTTTTAAGCCAATTTCCAGGTACACAGACATGTTTAAACATTCTATAACTTGAACTTTTTAGAACCATGGTATGCTACCCATGGCCCTCTAAAGACACATCCGTTTATGCAAAAGACATTTTAGTCTATCTCTAAGAGCTGCCAAGGTCCTAACAGTTTTAGCAACACTGAAAAGTCCAAGTCCCAAGCTTCCAAGATCTAAGGCAAATTCTTAGCTTGAGCCCCTCTATAAATGAAAAGCTAAATACTTCCAACATGTAAAGGCACAAGATAAGCATTACCATCCCAAAAGGTAAACACAGCAGGATACAAACAGTTGGGACCAAAACAAGCCCAAAGTCCAGAAGGGCAAATGTTAAGCCCTGTAGTTCCCCATGGACCACCCACAGCACCCTGTAATGAGTTGTGAGCTCCAAAAGCCTTATATGGCTCTACTCCTACGGCACTCCTGCTGATAGCTCCTATGGCTTTTCTCTCAGGCTTGCTTTGCTCCCATTTTGCAGCTTTTCTTAGACCATCCACATTTTTGGCTTTTTTAAACTTTTGAGGTTTCCACTGAATAGGTTTCTCACTCGCAGCTTCACATACCCTCTCAGGCGCACACTGCCGGGCCTCTGCGGCCTTCTCCTGAAATCTGGGTGGAAGCCTTCTGACCCTCAAAACACTTGCATTCTGTATGTGCCTATAACCAAAGCCACGTGGATGATGCCAAGGGCTGCGGCCAGCTGGAGCAGTAGACCGGGTTTCTTCTTCCTTGGCTGTAGGAGTTGAGTGCTTGGACTGGTAAGTGCTCTGACCTTGATTCCAAGAAACAAATTTTCTATGGTGACATCACTCTGGAACCCGAACAGCTGCCTCCATTCTGGAACATGGGGCTCTGTGGCTTTTTCCCCAGAGCAAAATCCCTCACCCTTGTAATTCTGATGCTGCAAAAGGCAAGAACCTGCCATCTCCTGTGATGTCCTCAGGACATCTTTTCTACTCTCCTGTTCCTTCTCAGCAATGGAGATCCTCTCAGCTCTCTCTCCACAGTCCACAGCCTTCCTGGTGCATTTTTTTTTTCTTTTTTTTTTATTGGCCAAACTCACAACATTTTAAATTGCCCTTTTGGGCTCTTTGCTCTTCATTCTTAACATAAATCTGGCTAGAAGCTCCCAACAACAACCACACCACTGCCCCAATATTTGGCTGCTTTGAAATTTTTTTTTCAAGATTAACTAGTCTGTTGTGCTTAATCTCAGTCTCCGGCAAAGTCTCTGGACAGGAGCAAAATGCAGACAAACCTTCTGCCAAGTCATAACACAAATCACCTGCAGTCCAACAGCCAATGCTGTGCTTCTTCCCAGCAGAAACCTCCCCAGTCTGGTCCTTACAGTACACTTCCGATTATCAGCATTCTGGTCTGAGCTCTGACCACAATCTCGCAAATAGAACAGCTGAAGCTGTTTCTGTGCTTCACTTGTAGGTGACATCTCTGAACCTTTTCCATCTCTTCCCATAATTCATTGCCAAAGGCTTGTAATTCACATTATCAGGTATAGTGACAGCCACAACCCCACTCCTGGTACCAAATTCTGTCTTAGTTACTTTTTACTCATTGCTGGGACAAATATCTGACACTCAAAATGAAGGAAGGAAAGGTTCATTTAGCTCAGTTACTGGAGGGTTTAGTCCATATTTTGCTGGCTCCAAGGCAAGTAACAGCAGTTCACTGCAGCAGAAAACAATGAAGAGCAGAGGAGGAGCAGCTGCTGTGGCATTCATCAAGCCTCTCTCTTCCTTCTGTGCTGTGAAGACCTGCACTTCATGGCAAAGAAGATCGGAGCTCTTCCAAAATGGGAAGGCTGTGAAGGTCAAGCTCCTCTGAAGACTGGAACTTCTCAAGGGAAGTGGGGCAGGGTGACAGGAAGTCTTTTTTAGTTCCTGGGCCCTGCTCACCTCCAGGGCTGAGCCCCAAGCTGAGAACTGCCCAAGCTGATTCAGCCAAGTTGACACAATTTATCAACTAACACAACATCCAGTATAGGTTCAAGAGGTCCCTCCTTAAATCCCTATAGGGTAGGCCAGGGAGACCTAGCTTGATGCTCTTGACACACAGTTTGATGCTCTTGCTACCCTTCTGTATTTTTGGATCCTGTTTAATAAATCTCTTTTGTTTTCTTTTGCCTATAGTCTGTTAAACTTCAGATGGTAACACAGATGGAGTGCCTGCCCCCATGGATTTCCCACCTGATTTCTATCATAGGTCATGACACAAGTCCTCTGGACAATGCCTCTGACTACCAACCCCTTTAACTGCCCCTGTAGAGCTGGAGCAGCTAGAGTGGCTATTGTTTTTTCCCCTAGTAGCAGTGAAGGCATTTCAGATACAATATAAGGGAGGAAGTCAGACTTGCTCTTTGCTGCTGCTGTTCCTCCCTTTTGGCTCTTGCTCTTTTGCTGTGTTCTGCTACCTTTAACTGCTGCCCTCTGCCATGTGCCACCCTGACTTGGAGTATGGACTACAATCTCCACAGACTATGGGCTATTTTTGTGAATGTGAGGTATTCTTGCCCTAGCAATGAGAGAAAGGTAACTGAGATGCCCTTACTGCACATGGCACTGCCACCCTAAAGAGTATGTAATCTTGTACAAGTTAAAAATTATATTGCCTACACATGTTCCAAGTTCCCTTCTAAACCCCTTAAAAGCCCTAGACAAAGAGTCCTAATGAGTATCCTACCACAACAGCATCCTTGCTAGGAGAAGATTTACTTCTTTCTTTTGTATCTTTTTTTTTTTTTTTTTTTTTTTTTTTCTGGTACTGGGGACTGAACTCAGGACCTTGTGCCTAACAGGCAGGCACTTATGCCACTGAGCTATATCCCCAGCTATATATTTTAAATAAATTTGTTTGTGTTTCACTTTCTTCCTCTATGGTTTGATTCTTCATCATGGTGGGACATAAATCCAGTGTTCTGGTAACAATATGATGTCAAGATTGATTTTCAGAAAGGAGAACAGGAGGTTTCAGAGAGAGTTGGCATTTTTTATCATGAAATTAAAAAAAAAACATGCTGTACTTACAACGAAACACCACATCATCTGTCATATGTTGTATTATTAATCTGGCATCCAGTGACGCCTCTGGCCTCCCATTTTTATATGTTATTTCCTGTCCTCCAAAATCATGATCATGAGCTACTTGAACCAAGAAATACTTTTATTTTCTTTTAAGAAAATTGCCTTTCAGGATTTTCCAGGCAAATTCTGGGGCACTTTTAGAGGATTGGTAGCAGTTTTGCCCTTCATTCCTTATTCTTTGCAAGCACAGCCACCTCTACTTGATAGCAGATTTTTTTTAACCTTAATTCTAAGTCAATAATAGTATTCACTTTATTGTAAAAATGAACAATCCTCTTCGCCAGAAATTTTTCAAATATCAGGTTCTCTCATTAATGAAGAAGAGGGGAGATTATAGGAAGTGTCTCATGTATTTTGAGAAAGATCTAAGGAGAGGATGAGGTTGAGGAACTTTTCCAAGTACTGTTTTCCATGATTTTGCTAGTTCGTAAGTTAATATTCTTGGACTGTCTCTTATGTAACAACTTAGCTTACAGAAAAGACATTCTTGGTAGTGTGACTAAATGTAACTAATATGTACAACACTAACTGCTCAGTACAACACGTCTCCTCCTACAATGTGATGTATAATCCAGCATCTAGGATTGATTTTGGTCGTTCATTTTTCCCTGCGGTTGATGAATTCCATGAATTACGAGCACTGAAGATAAGAGGCAAGTTGCATGGTTAGAGGGATATGTAGCCAATTGTGGTTGCATTTATTGAGAATTCCACGTGCTGTGCATAAAAGCCCATTGTTTAAGTACTCTTCTGGAAATGAAAAAAGAAAAACATTCTAAAGTTAGATATGAAATGTGTTTTGTTTCTAAAGAAAAAGGAAGATGGAAAGGAGAACTGACAAAACAAGGTGATCACCAGAGTCCTGATGAAAAGAAATTAAGAGTGTCCACCAGAAACGCTTAACAAAGAAAAAAGGACTGAGAATTTGTTCCCTGTTGGAGCAAAAAGATGATTTCTGCCTAAGTGGCTCCACTGCTGGATGTGACTGACATGTCCCGTGACAGTAAGGATCAAGGGGTACGAGGCAGGAGTAACCACTCTGGACCTGCACAAGCTAGCCCACCTGCTGCACCAGGCAGAACAGACCTCTGTCCTCGTGGAGAGCGGGGGCCTTGGCAGTGTAGGGGGCGTGGGCGGGGCCTTGGCCACGTGGGCGGGCCCTGGGCGGCCTGGGCCGGGCATTGGCTACGTGGGCTGGCCCTGGGCGGGCTCTGGCCCGCGTGCGGCCCATTGGCCGAGCAGGGGGGAGGGGGCTGTGGCCCAAGCCTGTGGTCCTGGCGGCGGTATGGAGCGCCCGGGTGAGTGTGGGCAGCGGTGCTCGCTCCGGCCGCGGTTGGGGTTGGGGTCGCCCGTGCCCGCAGCTTAAGAGTCGCGGTGCGGCGTGCGGGCGCCGGCGCGGGGCCCGAGCGGGGCGGAGTGCGGTGGGGCCGGGTCGGGCGCCGAGGGCTCGCGGAGGGCGCAGGCGGGTGTTGCGGCCGCGGAGTGGCTCTCCCGGCGGCCGGGGCTGTCCGACCGGTCTCCAGCGTGCGTCCGGCAGCCGCAGCTCTCCCGCCGCTGGCGCGGTCGCTACCTGCTCTGTCGGGACTCCCGCACCCTACCGTGGCTTCCTTCGCCGGCCTTCGAGTCCTCGCAGGGGGATCTCTTTGGGAGTTTGGTGAAGTTTCAAAAATTTCAGTCCCACCTTCAAAGGCGTGGTGAGGTAAAGTAAATACCTCGCGTCCCGTGTTATTGACATTTCTCAGCACAGTTTACTTCATCCACACTGGGCTACTTATTCATTGGGCAAGAGGACCTAGAGGTGCAGAAACCTCTCCCGCTTTGCGAAGTGCCCCACTGGCCCGTCCCAGACACCCCCGCGCCCTGTCTGTCCTCCAGGCCCGGTCTCCTCCGTTCCCCTTCACCTTCTGAGCTGTGGCCCACAGACCCGGCAAAAAAGCAGTTAGTAAACTGGGAATTGCAGCTACTCCCAAGAAGAGAGAAACCCTGTGTGTTTAATTGTCCTCAATGTCCCAGATTCCGATCTATGATGAAAGTCTGGTGTCCAGAGGAAGCCTTGTTTGGGCCAAAACCAAGTAGCTCAGGGCTCTTGCCTGTTTTAGAGCCAAACGTGTTCCGGGTTTTCAACACTGTCCTTAGAGACCAACAAGAGTAGAGCTCTCCATTGTGTTGTTTTGGATCTTTAACTGTCTCTTATCTTTTGGGAGAAGTGGCCTTGTCTGTGTTTTGTAGATGTTTCAAGACTACAGTGCCCCAGAAAGGGTCATTCCTACATTTAGCTTTTTTTTTTTTTTTTAGCTTCACCTTCCTATTGAGTTTGAGAGAGGATGCCCCCTCTTTCTGAAAAATAATTAAAAATTAAGGTGAAAGTAAATATTTACAATGAGCTATTAGATCACAATATATGGGAATCTTGGAAATTAAGGTCGTTCGGTGATTTCTTTAGACAGTTTGCCAGACTTGCCTACCTAGAAATGCTTCCTTAGCGAGGAAACTGCAGATGCGGAACTCTTGACACCCAAGGCCCATTAGGTTGAAGAAAGTAAGATAGGTGCAGTTAGAAAGTATTTTGGGGTGGGGGAGGATGGCTCAATAGAATAAGTGCTTCTCTGGCAAGTGCAAGGGCCTGAGTCCAATCCCTGGTTCCACAAAAAAAAAAAAAAAAACAAGTATTTTGGTCCCCAAACTGGCAGGAAATAGAACTTTGGCTAAGAATGGAGAAAGGAGTAGGGAGTAGGACTGACTATATGGTGACTGGCCCTTCCCACACCCCCGTCTTCCTAAAATAGAGCATCGGCCTCAGTTATCAACACCTTCACCTCCCAGCTATAAAAAAGCCCTTGACCTAGGAATGTGGGCTTTTACCACTGCTGTTGAGCTCAGGGTTTAGTACTACTCTTGAGCTAAGATGGTGTGCCAGAAGGATTTTAGTTCTTGTGCACTGGTCATTTACTGACTACTTAGGAAGTTTAGTAGGATCTCACTCTGTTGGGTAGAGTCCAGTAGAACATTTCCATCTACTTATCCAATGCATATTTATCCATAACAGTATATGATGTGGAATAAATAAGGCCTAAGGCCTAATAGTATGGGTTCCTTGAGTGAAGTATGGTGAATCCTCTCTGGGAAAGTAGAAGGAGCAATACTTTTAGAATAAAAAGGCTTTTAGGAAGAAGTGTTTTTGTGAGCTTAAAGTAAAGGTATAATTTAAATAAGCACAGAGGATAGGAGGGCCTTGTGGACATTATTGATGGTATTCTAATGCATATCAGGATGTCACTGATCCACCTTACATGTTTCATAGCTTTAAGGCTTTGAAGCTGTTATGCTTGCTTTTTTTTTAATTTCCTGCTCATTCCGTCCATGATCAATTACTCACATAAAGGGACATCCATATGTATGAAGAAGTGAAAGGGTTAAAAGGAAGGTAAGAAGTATATCCTGGCATAATAAAGATTTTTGTGGCAATTATACGTTTTATTCTTTTTCTTTGTTAATTACTATGATAAGTGAACCACTTTTTTTGGAGAACAAACATCAGATGATAGTGCCTTCCTAGATAAGATTTTCTGTACAAAAGTTTGCTGAGAAAATTTTCAGTGCTATTTTAGTTTCTAAGGAAGGGATGGGGATATTGTGTTTTGAAAAGTATTAGGAACAAAGTAAGTTGTGTTTCAGGGATTATTTAGACAGAACCTCTGATAATTTTGCTCGAAATTTATTTGTTATTCCTCAACCACCAGTTGATGTCAGTTTTGTGCTTAGTGTATAAGATTTGTTTGTAGTTGGCTTGCTTCCAAAGGATATTCGCTGGACAATAGTATTAGGTAGTTATGTATGTATTTTGTTGGGGAACAAAAGGCTAGGGGAGTCTGAAGGAAGAGTAATAGGGCTGATTGGGACAATGTTGGGATAGTGCAGAGTAGATTTGGGGGATAGATTCTTTAAAGAATCTTGCTAATCTTCTCTGTATCATTCCAAGTTTAGTATACGTGTTGCTGAAGCCAACACTCTAAAGAATCAAAACAAAATAATTCCTTATTATGGGAAATTTTGAACATGTATGAAAGTAGACCAAGTATTACAATGAACCCCTATATACTTAACCCGAGTTTCAAAAAATTATCAGCTAACTCATGACCATTCTTTTCTTCTTTATACTATATTACAGTTCATTTAATCTTCCATATTATTTTGAAGCAAATCCCAGTCATCGTTTTATTCATTTCATGGTATAGTTTTCAAAAGAAAGATTGTTTATTAAATACAGTACCAATACCATTTGATATCTAGTCATTGTTCTGTCCAATTAAAGGTCAATTTTTAAGAGTTTAAATATGAGTTCAGCTAACATCCACATATTGTAATTGATACGATACATTTTTTGATGTATAATTTACATGGAAACATATACCATTTCCATCACTAAGAAGTTTGTACATGCTTCATCTACAATTCCTCCAATCTTGGCAATGACAGGTACACTTTCTGTCATTAAAGACTAACTTTCATATGTAGTCTACAATTTTATATTAATGGAATTATATGCACATATACACATTTATATTTGGAAGGAGCTGGCTTCTTTGACAGCATAATGCTTTCAAGTGATTGATCATTTTTTTCTATATCCTGGATATTTATTAAGTAGTATTCCATTTTAAGTTTATGCCATAATTTTTTTTAATTTATCTGTTGATGTGTTGTTTCTAGTTTTTGACTGTCAGAAAAAAAAAATTCTGTGAAGAAATTTTGAAACAAATGGTGCGCTTTTATTTCTTTGGGGTGTATGAAAGAGCAGCATTGTAGAGTTCAATGTTAAATTTGTTTAACTGTATAGGAAATGGCCAAAGGCAAAAAAAAAAAAAAAAGGGTGGGGGGAAGGGCCGGGGAGATTTTTCAGTGGAATACTCGTTCCCTGGCAAGCACAAGGGCCTGAGTTCAATCCCCAGTATGCAAAAAAAAAAAAAAAAAAAAAAAAAAAAGAGAAAAAGACAGACATGGCCAAAGGAGCTGGGACAGCATGTGGCTCTGTGGCAGAGTGCTTGCTTAGCATATGCAAGGATCTGTGGTCCATCTCCAGCACCCCACCCCCAACCTCTCAGTTTGTTTTTTTTAATAATAATTTTATTATACACCAGCATATTCTAATTATGCATTCATTTTATGTGCTCACCAACCAGTTGGCATTTCAGTCCAGCAGAAAATTTTGTTATTATTTAGTGGTATCTCATTAGTTTAAATTTGCCTTTCCCTGATACGTATTATTTTGAACAGTATTTCGTGTGCTTGCCAGTTGTTTATCTTCTTTTGCAAAGTGTAAAGTGTCTATTTACTTCATTACTCTGTTTTCTTATCACTGATTTGTAAGAGCTCCTGAAGTAATTTGAATATCAGTCCTTTGTTAAATATTTTCTCTGAATTTGTAACTTTCATTTCGTTTAAGTAGTGTCTTTTTGAAGAGTAGTTTTAAATTTTGCCCTGTTTGCCAGTGATTTATTTTATTGTCTTGCTTTTTGTGTCTTATCTGATAAATCATTCTCTATTGTTTGTCCTGTTTTTTTTTTCTTTTTCTAAACTTTTAGAAAAAGAACTGAAACTTTTCATTAAAGGAGTAGATAGTAGATTTGCAGGCCATATTGTCCCAAGTACTCATCTTTGCTGTTGTAAATCAAAAACAGTTTTGCACAATACTTAAACTTGGCTGTTTTTTTTACAATAGTAACAGCAGCAACAAAAATCAGCTCTGTAGTCCTGCTACCTCTGGCTTCAAATTCAAAACTTGATATTTTTAGTTTGCATTTTTAGGTCTATAACATATGCTAATTTTAGGGTTTACTGTGAAATAAAAGTTGAAGTAACTCCCCCAAGTAGATATCATATTCCACTTATTGAAAGACTATTTTCTCTCCCATTTTGTCATCTGTCAAAAATCACTATGTATGAATCTACTTCTGTACAGATTTCTGATTTTATCAATCCTTCCTTTTATTTTGGGTTTAGTTTTCTCTTTTTTTTCCCCCCAATTCTTAAAGTGAAAGCTTGGCTCATAAATTTTAGAGTCTTATTTTATTTATTATGGTTGTAGGATCAGACCCCAGTGCCTCATGTGCACTAGACAAGTGCTCTGCCACTGAACTACCTCCCCAGCTATAGACCTTTTTGTGTATTTAATAAATACACAAAATAATAAATTTTACTATGCAACCCCATATTTTGAAGGGTGCTTTTATTTTCATTGAATTCAAAAATACTTCAAATTTCCCTAATGAAAATCGAACCCATGGGTTGTTTTGAAATATGCTTAATTCTTTTTAACTATTTGGTGATTTCATAGATATCTTTCTGTTATTGATTTCAAATTTAATTTTATGTTAGAGAATTATTTGTTGGGGACAGGGCCTCTACTGTACTGTACACATAAGTTGTTTAGCAGCCTCCTTGGCCTTTACCCACTAGATGTCAGTAGAACCCCTTTCCTCAACTGTAACAATCAAAGGTGTCTCCAGTGTCAGATGTTTTTAGACTCTAGTTCTGTGAAATTGAGATGACGTAGGCTATAGTCAACTTCAGGTGTATGAGGACATTTATTTGGTAAAATTAATGACACAGATGATGTCTTACTGTAGAAAGATTATTATCTTCTCAGTCTGGTACCACAACTGTTTTGAACAGAACACATGAAAACTTTTATGAATACATTTACAAATTGAATCTGTACAGAATACCTGACTCAAAACACAACATATAGAGGATGTACATTTTTGCTTGAGAAGGAAAAATACTAGACAATATTAATATAAATTGATAAAACAAGTAATTTTTTGATGATATATATTGCTTCCAGACAAGTTTTTCAGCAATTTTTTAAAATAATTTGAGATGTTAGATTTATGCAGCAATTATAGTGATGATTTTACTTTTTCTCAGGGAAGACAGAACTTTGGCCCTGCAAAAAGGTATTTCAGCAAAGCTTTTCACACTTAAAATTTATTCACGATATACAATTAAAATGAAATCAGGAGATAAATAACCCTTTCATTTAAAAGTGAACTACCATTTTTTGTGAATATTTGCAAATATCTTTGTTCCCTGGATGATATAAAAGGATTGAAATTGAGGCACCAAAATTTCCCTTAGACAACTGTTGTACTTTAGTCATTTAATATTCATTGAAGACCTACTGTGTGTAAAACTCTATGCACAGTAGTTGGCTGTTTGGAATGTTTTAGAACAGGTGAGCTGCTTGCCCTCTTTTACATTTTATAATGAAAATATAAAAATCGTGTTACATGTTTTATAGTAAGACAGGTGCTCTTATTAGGCGTGGCGCAGAGGTAGCTTTGCTTTGGGCAGGCTTGGGACCTGAGTCCTGCATTATTTCAGGGCTGCGCTGGGATAGATGCCTCACTGGGGCGCACTGTGACCGCTGGGGCGCAGGCGTGACCGGAGCTCCTGCACGCGATCCCGTTCGCTGCTTTCTAGTCATTCCTACGAGTCTTTTTTCTCATTCTGAGGTGAATTTGATGAGGGGTTGAGGAGATAGTTCAGCGGCAGCGCTGCCTTGCCAGTGCAAGGTCCTGAGTTCAATCCCTGTCATCGCAAGCAGCTGAGGTGAATTTGAGAGTGTAGTTGAAGTAAAACAGGCTTGAGTGCAGACTGCCACCCTTCCCACGACAGTGCGGTGGGCGGCCTGGGTCGCCGGCTCCTGTGTGGCACCCCCTCCTCGTTTTCCTCAGGAGGGGAGCTTGAAGGGGTCCCAAGAAGTATCCCTGCCGCCCGCCCTGCAGCCCCTCCCACCTGCCGCAGGCCGGCCCCGCCCCGAGAGTCCCGGCCAGTGGGCGCGCGCCAGGGGCGGACCGCGGCGGCGGCGGGCGGGGCTGCCGGCTCGTGGTGGCGGTCGCAGCTTGGGCGGTGGCGGTTCGGCCGGTCCTCCGAGGCGCGCTTGGGGGATGGGGGCTACGCTGTGCGGCCCTTGGCGGCGGTGGCGGCGGCCGTGAGCGTTCGCGTCCGGCGCGGGCATGGAGCGTCCGGGTGAGTGCGGGCGCCGGCGGGCTCGGGTCGGGGTCGGGTCGCACGCCGACTGCCGGAGGGCGACGGTTCCGAGCGCGCGGGAGGCCGCCGAACGCGGGGCGCGAGCAGATGTTGACCTGAGCCCTAGCAACACGTCGGTGCCCCGATCTCAGCGGCTGGTTCTTAGGACGGTTCTTTTCGCTTGCGGGGAAGCCCAGGGCAGGAGCTGCCCCAGCTCGGACCCGGCGGCGGCAGGCTCTGCTTCAGCCTGCCCGAGCCCCGGGGCTCTCCTTGCCCAGGTGTTTAAGGTTTTTGCCGTCTTTTGGGTTTAGAAGGCGTGTTTTGTTTAAGAAAATCTGGGTCTCCGTGTTTTATCTCAGTTGGGTCTTGGCGGTTCATGGGGTTGTAATCAAACTAGAAATTTTTAAGTTTAATTGGAGTGTTGGTAGCAAGACCAAGGCCAAGCGGTGAGCCTTGTGTCCCAATGTTTATCTTTTGAAATTCTCTTTAAGAGTGAATTTGCCTCCTAGTTTTTCTGGGAGCAGGATGTTAACTTGGATAAGGCAAGAGCGAAGCGCCCTTTCGTCTGTTTCGGCCCGTGCCCCAGACTTTATTTACTACTATTAGCTGCTGCAGTCTGTTTTGGTGGCTCTGTGTTTAGTCCCGGATGGGGAACGTGCTTTCTGGCATTGGGTACTTTTGGGCTGGCCGGAGAGGAGCGCGCTGCCTGCCAGGAATGCTAGACATTCAGGAGGCGTGGGAGGCTGGGCAGCTTCCTCTTTTTAGAGCGTGCTGGATTCGCACTGCACAGGAATGAAGTGTATGTGTTGCACGCCTTCCTTTAGAAATTGTTTGCATATTATTGATGAAACTTTCTGACATATCCCTATTGTGTTTTGGGTGGTGCTCAAAATATATGTAAAGATCTTAAGCGTTAACTTTTTTTTTTTCTTTTGGCATTTTTTCAGTTTTCACCAAATCAGAAATAGTAAAATGGAAATCATTAAGTAGAGCTATTTGGGGGCAGTTTTGCACTTCGATTAGCGCAATGCCTAAAATGATAATGTACATTTTGCGCTGTATGTGTGTGGTACAAGAAACATTTGACATAGGCTCCTGAAGTCTTAGAAAAGCTACCTTTTTCGGAGATGAGGAACTTCATGTAAACTTTTCTGTCCAGCCCACCCCTCACCCAGGGTATGACACTTGCTGCGCAAGCTTATACTCACAGCTCTGTGCCCACATTTCCAATGCACGTATTATTTAGAATATGGATTACACAGAGAAAGTTGGTTGTTTTCTACTTGCTATAGAATTCTTTGATAAATGGATAATGTTTTTAATCTCTAATATTTGAAGATACTAGAATTAGAGCTACATAAATATTTGGCTCAATGATCTGTTTGCACAGTTCAGAATTCACTTGGAGGCTTTTAGTAGTGAGTTGAGTTTTTGGAATTGTTTCCTGTTTCATATTTTTTGTTCATAATCTACAGATGTGGTGAAGCCAGGGCTTGTTTATTACTTATGTTTAAAAACAATTTCCCACAATAAGCCAGTTATAATGCTAGTAGTAATAGCTAACAGTCATTAAGTTTTTATGATGAGTTGGACACTGTTGAGTACTTTCAATGCATTAGTATCTAATTTAATTAAATTGCCAGTTGTAATCTGTTATTAACTACATTTTATGTTACCACTTAACTCAAGAATATTCATTTTGGCTCATGGGAAAGAGGTGTATGTGATCTTTGGTAGTACATATTTTTCAAATTTTGTACAGTTATGAAAGCTTTCATTATATTTGTGATTGTAATTTTTTTTTTTTTTTTTTTTTTTTTTTTTTTTTTTTTTTGGCAGAACTGGGGATTGAACTCAGGCCCTTGCCCTTGCCAGGGAAGCACTTATTCCACTGAGCCATCTCCCCAGCCCTTTGTTATTGTAAATATTTTAATTGTAGTGTTTTGTTTTTTTCAGTTTCAAATGTGAAAATAATAAAGGCATAAAGTTACATTAGTCTTAATGCTAGAGTTAAGTGTAATAGTTTTTAGACTCCTCCTCCACTCCCCTGGCATACTCAAAAGCCCTCTTAAGAATCACTGAGAAGAGGGTTGGCATAGGTCACACTTTTTTGAAGTTTACTTAATGAAATTATTCTTCACTTCTGACAGCTTTTAAATTTAGTAAGTTGTAAAAAGTGATTAAAAATTTAAAAGCTTGGTATGAAAGGAGATTTAAATGTAATATGCTCAAAAAGTGACCTAGGTTCATTTTAGAAATTACACATTTAAGGCTTAAGTGTAGTTAAAGTATTAGAAGTTGCATCCTCAGAAATTTGAGTTAATCAAAGGACATTGAGTAAAGCTAATAAATATTGTAGCTCCCTATTTGTATATACGGTCAGGGGAAACTGACAGAAATACAACTTTTTGTTTGGGGGCTTGAGCCCAGCTTCCTGCATTCTGTCCCTGAGCTACATCCCAGACCTAGAAATACAACTTTGATTTCAGTTTTATGTAATCTTGCTGTCACACTGCCTCATATGGTTTTTTTTTTTAAAGAATATTTTAGATTTTTAAGAGTATTTTCACTTAAAAATATTAAATTTTTTTCTTAATATATTTGTGGCATATTATGAATATATTCATTGTGGATTGTTGGTACATGTACATAATAAATCTTGTATTGTCTCTTTCCCATTCTCCTGACCCCTCCCTCTACTTGTAGTCCCTTTCTCATACCAAGACCCATCTCCGTTTCCTACTGTTTTATCTTTCACCTCACTCTTTGATTTACTTACGCTTTTGGTCTCTCATATAAGAGAAACCATGTGGTGTCTTAAGCTGATGTGCCTGACTTATTTCACTTAACGCGGTGATCTATATAAAGATTCATCCATTTTCCTACAAGTGACTCAAGTTCATTCATGTACTGTCTATCCATTCATCTCTTGATGGACATATAGGCTGCTTTCTCAGTTTAGCTATTGCCAGTTGTGCTGATGTAAACACGGATGTGCATATATCACTGTAAAACGATTTTGTTAACTCTTTCAGGAAGATACTGAGAAAGGGAATAGATGTCTTTAATAGAATGTCTATGTTTAATAGAAGTTTCTTAGGTAATCTCCATGCTGATTTCCATTGTGATTGTAATCGTTTATGTTCTCACTAACAATATAGAAGGAGCCCTTTCCTTCTACTTTTTTAGCAGCATTTGTTATTTTTTAATTTCTTGATCACTTCAAAATACTGCAACAAGCCATTTTTTGTTTCTGTAAAAATGTAACTATAATGTTGTAAGTCCATATTGTTTTTGCAAATTCATTATTCTAAATTCCCTCTCTCCATTATTCATTATTCTATCTTTTATGTTCTAAGACTGCAGTGAACAAAGGATACATGGTTAGCAAACTGACATGGTCTTGATTTCCTGAAGATTGTAGTCTACATGGGAAAACACAAATCATTTACTTGAACTGTGGTAAATGCAGTGATGAAAGTATACATCGGGAGGCACATCCAGCTTGTGGGCCACAACCCATTTGCCCTCTTTCTTTTAATGTTAAGATGAAAAAATATTTTAAAATAAACTTTTGTCATTTACATTAACAATAATAGACATATTATATGCAGCCTAAGACAATTCCTCTTCACTCAGAGCAGCCCAAGCAATACCTGCTGAGAGTCTACTGTGGTTTGGTAGTGGTACATACAGGGAGGTTTCTTTGAGGAAGTTGAGCTGATATGTGTAAGTTCAGAATGGGTAAACAAAGGAGCAGTGAGTGGTCCAGGGAAGTAGATTTACACATAGATAGGACTCTGAGTTGCACAATTAGTGTTCTAACAGCATTTTAGGGAGTTAGCACCCGCATTTATAAAATATGAAGGAAGAGTTGGGGGCAGTGGCACTTTCATATAATCCTAGCAACTTTAAGAGGCTGAAGCAGGAGAGTAGCAAGTTCAAGGCCAGCCTGGTCAATTTGGCAAGACCTTGTCTGAAAATGAAAAGGCCTAAAGTTTTCTCACACCACACACAGATGTACTTAATGTATATCTTGGTCATGCTGTACAATTAACTCATGCAGGGGGTTGTAGTAAACAAAGACTGTTAAAAGTATTGAGAGGAGGTGCGTGTCATAGGAGTGTTGACTCCAGATTACGTTACAGAGGTAGGTAGGAGCCAGATCTCCCTTGAGCCTTGTAGAGCCTGAAAGCTTTTCTCTTGTCCTTTGGAATTGTTTTGAACAGAGAAATGACATCATGGGTTTTTTGTTTGAAAGTTTGCCAACTACTTTTATAAAGGGATGAAGTGGATGTGGAGGGATTATTTACAGTTGTTTAGACAAAAAGATGGTGATTCATTAGTGTAGAAATGGTACAAAATAGTGGATAGATTGGAGAACTATAATTAGGAAGAAAAAAATCTGTGAAGTCTAATAAGATTGATTCAATAGTAGTTTTTATATGAGGAAGATAGTACAAAAAGCTTGTTACGTGATTTTCATAGAAGTCCTTAAAGTATCCAGATATTCAAGACAAGCTGAAAAACCCTTTAATTGATAATGCTTGAGCTAATTTAATTCTTTCAGATATTTCCTTTTTGATTTTAAGAAGTACCAATAATTTGAGGACTTTTAATTCTAAAGATAAAATGAAAATGAAGAACAAACTAAGATTCTTTTAGAATTCTGACGAACAGGAATAGATTGTTTTTTAATCATTAAAAAAAGTTGAGATCCTTTTTGATCCTCACACAAGCTGTAAGTAAATTGCTTTGGTCACACACCTGAAAGTTATTACAGCTAGGATTTCAAATCTCAGTTTTTCATGCATCAAAACATTCTTTACTCTATCACCTGAAATTACCAAAAATGTTATTTAGTCAGGATAAGGGCCTGAATTCAATCTCCAGTTCTGAAAAAAAAGTGTCCCCAGCCCTTTATTCATTTATTTTTAAAATTTTGAGATAGAGTCTTACAGAGTTGCTGAATTGCCCTGGGTGGGCTTTAATACTTCTGTCTCAGCCTCTTAGAGTGCTGGGGACATAGACATGTGCCATCATGCCCAGCTTTCACCTTTCTTTTTGATGATACTGAGGGAAAATACAACCCTTCAAATAAATGATAGTTCTGAGCAACTTTTACAACAAAAAGAAATTCTGTATGATAGGAATTAAGAGGAAATTGTTAAAGAATGTGGGTTTTGATATCCAGGCAGACTTAGATTTATCAGTTGAAAGTGTGACAAATTTTTATAATGTAGACCTCAGGTCGCTCACTTATGAAAAAGTGGTAACTTGAATATCATAGAATTGTCAGTATTGCTGACACTTAATAAAGGGAAGTTGTGTTATAAGTAGTACATTATGTCTGGGTATGTATGTATGCATTTATTTTTAAAAATCTAAAAATAAAATCCTAAAGTGTGAAAACCTAGTATGTTTCCTTGGCTGATGTAGTATTTGTTTTCTCTCCTTTTTGTTTTTGTTTCTTGCCCCTTAAGGATTTCAGTTTTTCTGACTGTTAAATGAGAGGATGATTGCTCACAAACAGAAAAAGGCAAAGAAAAAACGTGTTGGGGCATCAGGCCAGCTCTCTACTGATGCTACAACTTCTGAAATGGGGCTCAAGCCTGTGAGTTCCAACTCCATTTTTGACCCGGATTACATCAAGGAGTTGGTGAATGATATCAGGAAGTTCTCCCATATGTTACTGTATTTGAAAGAAGCTTTTTTTTCAGGTTTGTCAACTGTTTTCTTAGTGTTCTTACCAAGTATTTTTTAAAATCTTAAATTCCAGCCAAACTATTAGTAATTGTTACGTAATAGTAGGAACAGGGTAGTATTCTGCTTCATTTTATGACATGTTCTTCCCAAATGTTTGATGTTTATGGTGTGAACCATTTGTAATCAAGTAAAAATCTAGTGAATAATAAAAGCTTCTCTAAGTTTTGAAGGGGATAAGTACAAAAATTTTAAATTGGTCTGTGGTTTGTAGCAGTTAGGTTCATTTTACACAGAATAATTTGAGAACATCGGAATTTTAACCTTCCTAATGTAACCCAGTGTGACTGGTCTTTAATGAGCACATTGAGGTTTATAACTTCCATTGTTGACCCTTTTAATTCCATTTTGTTGGTCTGTAATCTCTTGTTGAGTTAAGGAATAATCAAGTATTTTATTTTCTGTAAAAGTGGATACATAGGCTTGATTTTCTTGAAGGGACAATATGTCCTTTGATCTTAGTACCTAGATCTTTCGACTTTTAGAGCTTCTTCAGTGTCAGTGATAATTAATGTTAAGTGATGCTCCTGTTCTTTTGTGATAAGTAACCATGTATTTCCATATTCATTATATCTTTCTCTGTCTAGTAGGTATAGAAAGTGAGGATTCCCAGTGGTATTTAAATGAGACTTCCTAAGCCTTCATAGAAATTTGATTTCAGTAAAAATTTCTGTGTAGATAAATGTTTATTTTCTGAAATGCACTTTGAAAAACAAAACGGTATCATGTACTTGTACTAAAATGGTTTCCCATGTAGCTGTAATTTTCTATTTGAAATTCCCAAAATAACTGAGAAGTAAACCATCAAATTTTTGAATTTTTCTTCAAACATTAATCACATGTCATTCTTTGGAACTATATATTGTTAGGGAAGAATAACACTCCTAATTTTATTTGTTTGCTTGTTTGTTACAGGGTCTTGCTACACAGTTGAGATTCTTAGGGATCTTCCTTTCTCAGCCTCTCCAGCACTGGGATAACAGTCCTGAACCACCATGCCTGATTTTGGGGTCAGCATGGTACTAGGGATTGAACTTGGGTCCCTGCACTTGTCAGACAGGCACTTAGACCCCTGAGCTATCTCCCCAGCCCACTCCTACTTTTTTTTTTCTTTTTTTTTTGGCGGAACTAGGGACTGAACTCAGGCCCTTGCACTTGCCAGGGAAACACTTGTTCTACTGAGCCATCACCCCAGCCCCTTCTATATTTTTTAAATTATTATTATTATTATTTATTATATATTTTTTTATTTTTATTTTTTGTGGTACCAGGGATTGAACTCAGGACCTGCCCTTGCCAGGCAAGTACTTATTCTACTGAGTTATCCTCCGGCCTACTCCTGCTAATTTTAATAGCTTGACTTTGAAGTCTAGTTATGCATGTCAAATGGCAGTAAAGGTAACTTATTATTGTGGAAAGGTGTCCTAAATACTTGGATTTTGTTAATACATTTCTTATGCCATTTGTTAAAAAACCATAAACTGGGTATGATGGCACACACCTACAATCCCAGCAGATTTGGAGGTTGAGTCAGGTGGATCACAAGTTTGACCCCAATCTGCAATTTAGAAGCTTAGACCCCCATTAGAAAAAGATACAAAGAATTAAAAAAGAACAGGGATATAGTTTAGTACAAGGATCCTGGGTTTGTTAGCTAGTTAGTACACACAAACACATGCTCACACCCCAAAAAGGAAAAAAAAAAAAAACATAGCTTTGTAATGAAGATTTCTTCTCTTTAAAAATTGTTTATTTATTTATTTGGTACAGGGTCTCACTACACAGCTTGGACGTACAGTGATCCTCCTATCTCAGCCTCCCTAGCACTGGGATTACAGGCAAATGCAACCATGCCTGGTTCTGGTGACCAACATAGTGTGCCTGGGGTTGTGGGCCTGGCACAGCATGTGATATCCAGGTCCTTCCACTTGCCAGGCAGGAACTTAGACCACTGTGTTATCCCCAGCCCCTGAAGATTTCTTAACAGAATGTTTTTAATTTTTTTGAACATTTACCTATAGTGAAATTCTTTTTTCATTACTGGACTAATTTTTGAAATGAAATTTAAAATGTTATGTTAGTTAATAAAATCATACCTCATATTTAACATCATATTTAATGTATCAGTTTAAGTTTTTATTGTAAGATTGTTTTAGTCAGGATTTCTTCAGTGGCTTTGCCATTGCTTTGTCTTTTGATCCTTAAAAGAAAGGATGCCAAATTTTGGCATATATTCGTTAATTTGTATCTGTTAGGTGTTGAACAAGAGCTAAAAGTTATTCTTAAGAATGAAAACTGTTACGTATAATTAAGTTGTCTGATCATAACATCTTTTTCACATGTGTACTGGTGCTGTAGTGAGGCAGTGATGTGAAAAATCTTGCACCTGGAGTTCAGTCATACTGTAGAGTCGGGTTAATAGCTTTGGGACTGATTCAGGGCAGTTTTTGTTTTTCCAGACTAGTTGCACAGTCTATGGCCATACTACTCTGAATGTGCCCAATCTTCATCCAATCTCGAAAGCTAAGCAGGGTCGGGCCTGGTTAGTACTTGAATGGGAGTCCAAACTAGTTGCACAAATCATACACTGATTGAGCCTTCAATATCCAAAATTCAAAATCTAAAGCCTTTTGAGTACAATGGTTATTACAAAGTTGCAGATTTCAGATTTTAAATTTAGAATTAGGGATGCAGGACAGGTAAAGCTATTACATACTCCAAAATATGAAAAACTAAGAAACATATCTAGCCCTAA
Organism: Ctenomys sociabilis; assembly: GCA_004027165.1. Lineage (NCBI taxonomy): Eukaryota > Metazoa > Chordata > Mammalia > Rodentia > Ctenomyidae > Ctenomys > Ctenomys sociabilis. The sequence continues at coordinate 55,937 of PVKA01001777.1, forward strand.
GCATTTTGAATAAGAGATACTCAGCCTATATAATTGTATATGGTTCTTTTCATTTTACAAGTACTTACAAGTATAAAGAATTTAAGTTTCACTGTCCACACAAAACACGAAAGTAGCTACTTGTAGCCACATTGCCAATAAATAAAGATCCAGGAGATTTTATCTGCAAAATGATAATATTCTTTCCATGCTTTTGTAACTGCTATACATGGCAAGTACAGAGTAAAAACACTCATTATTTTTATTAGCTAATTCTGTTTTCTATGGTGATTATTTACAATGTATTCTCTACCATGATAACAATTGGACATATGTGGCTACTTTAATTTTAATTGAAGTAGTCATCTTTTACTTTGGCTAATGGCTACCAGACTTTAGAGTGAAGAAACAGAAAATGTCCATCATTTTAGAAATTTCTGTTGGGCAGTGCTGGCATAGCATACATTTTTGTTGATCATTATTGAGAATATTAAGATGAATTCTTATTTCAGTAGTATTTAAAGAAAACAGCAAAAGTTGTTATTGAAGCAAAATTGTAAAAATACTACATAGAAATTGGAGATCATTTGAAATCCTTTTCCTTGATTTGGCTTTATAGTAGATTCTTTGATTTGAGCCACAGATCATTTTCTATCCAAATTATACAATTTGGTTAAATTGGTGTAAAGAGTAGCAGAAAAAACTCTGGAAAGAGAATATTATTTAGGTGTCATCTAGATACTTTTGCTACTAACTTTGGAGTACAGCAAAGTTGTTTGTTAACAAGGCACTTGACCATTTTGATTTGGTGATTCAAAATTTCATTGGAATTAGAAATGTACATTTTTCTGAATTTTGATAGTTTGAAGCTGAAGAAGTCAAGTTTGTGTTTTTAACATTATATAGCATGCTTTACAGGTATTCCCTCTCCCTCCACCCAGAATCTAGGGTCTGTATGTTTTAGATGGCTAGTTTGTGTTCAGTACTTCTTTTTTTCTTTATTAGTGATACTGGGGGTTGAACTCAGGATCCTGTGCTTGCCAGACAGGCGCTTATTCTACTGAGCTAGCTCCCTGGCCCCAAGAATGGCTAGCTTAAATGTGATGTTTATGAAAATTTTCCTTCATCATTACAAAACTAAATAGAAAACATCAATGTCAAAGAGCTATGGATCCCCAATAGGGTGAAGACGTGTCCTTGTTTTAAAAAAAAATTTCATTGTGGAGAGCTCAGTTGTGAGAGATTGGAGGACTGAGAGAGCATGATAGTTTGGTGATACTCCTACTTCTCTAGGGTGGGTCACCCTGTAGTCATATACAAGCACTGTACACAAGTAGCAGCTGTGGATTTTGATGTTTTAGATCTCTATCTTGTGTTATTATAATTATAGGGGTAAATTTTGTGTCTTGTATTAAAACACTAAAGGTACATATATGTATTTCATGTCTAATTATAAACTAGATTAATACACGTTGTACCTAGGTACTTAGGTTTATTGACCCCCTCTCTGAGGAGTAGTGTGTTCTGAATTATAAATAACAGATTCATAAATGTTCTTGCTTATACAATAATTTAAAGTATGTCTTTTTTCTCAGACAGAATATCACTGAAGGAAGCTTGAAATGTTGGAATTTGAAAAGTGCAGGCTTTTAAATTAGGCTAGATGGAATAGTGCAAAATATCTGTAATTCTTTTTATAATTCAGTGCATGGAAATATCAGCAGTGTAATACATTTTACAGCTTTATCTTTAAAGTATATTTTAATGAAAATTTACCATTGTGACTGGCACTGTTTTTCTGTAGGGGTGCTTTTTAATTAGGCTAGACAAGTGATAAAGTTTTATTATCAATTTCAGATGAACTAAGCTCTCTAATTTTTAAAAATATCTTCTAATTTGAGCATTATTTTGTGAAAACAATTGTGATCTCTTAAATGATTGCTTCTGATTTAATCTAAGTTCTAGATTTTTTTTTTTTTTTTTTTGTCTTTTTGAGACAGGGTCTCACTATGCAGTTCAGGCTGGCCTTAAACTAACTTTGTAGCTCAGGCTGGTCTCGAACTCACAACAATCCTCCTGCCTCAGCCTCCTGAGTGCTGGGATTACAGGCACGCGCCACCGCGCCCGGCTTAGTTCTAGATTTTATAGAACTATAGTTCTATAGTGTTTAGTGATAGTTTGCACTGTAGTGCAAATTTTATTAAACAGGAGTTAAATGAAAATACTATTACATAGTTGTTACGTGGTTGTCAGTAGTTCTGTGTAAATTGCACTTTTGTTTGAAGCTCTGTCTTGTAATTGACTCAGTCTCCCTCCCAGAGGTTAAATATGGAAGATAATATGTTTTTTTTTGAAGACAAGTTTCATTGAGTATTAATTTTATTTTGGTAATTCTTAATTTTGGCTTCACAGTAATGTGGAAATGTTAGAAACATGTAAATTGCTAGCCCAGATTATTCCTGCTCTGTCCAGAAGTAAATATCTTTAGAAATGACTTCTAATGAATATCTCTTAAGAAAAGTTAATGTAACTATTGATAAATTATGGATTAATGAGTAGAAAGTGTGTTATGAATCTTTGAAGAATGAGCTATATACAACTCAAGTAGCCTATTTATGAAGCCTGTATCAATTCTTGAGGTGGGGTCATCTCTGCTTAGCCAGAATGGTTTACATAATTTAACACCATTTATAGTAGCAACCAGCACAATCATTTGAAGTTAAAGCCTGTTAAGCCACTCATTGTAGAGTACTGTCATTTAGCTATAACCTCTTTATCAGAGACAGTATATCATAGTAATTAAGAATACAGATTTTAGAGACAATACCTGAGGTGGAACCCTCATTCTGCTACGTGTTAACACTGGGCAAGCTGTTTCTTTTTTTGTACCTTAGTTTTTGCATGTCAGGAAGAGATGATAGTGTGTACTTTGTTGGAATTGGGAGGAAGATTAAAAGAGATCATATATATAAAACTCAGAGTGTTTTAAAATTTCAGCTGTTATTATTCACATGTTCTACAAGTAGCTAAAGAAAGCTGCTGTTCTACAGGCCTTGCTTTTATCTTGTAAATTCAAAAATCATTGCAACAAAAAAAAGCGAAAGAAATTTCTAGGGGATAAATTCTTGTGCTTTTTTTCTGATTTGTTTTCATTATTTTCCTGAGAGCAGTGATGGTAAACCTTCTAAAGCGTTCAGTGATACAAGTGGCCACTGTGCCTTAGGTTCACCACCACAGCCCTAGGGATGAAAAGCCAAATTAGGAGACTAACCTAAAAATTGTTGTTTTTTTAAATCAGAGAAAACATCATATTTTTTCTATTTACTTAAGTGTTTTTGTGAAATATTTGCAGTGTAAACACTGTCATTGTGTTAATTCATGAGAACCAAAAAGTGGAACTGGATAATCTGTTTTCACTTGATAAGCTGAATTAAACAAAGTAAATGACATAAATAGATGAAACAAATTAAAATTCAGATTATCTTATTACAGGGATAGTACATAAATTTTGGGCTATTAGATTACTGTTCTAGATAATTTGGTGTTAGGATTTTTGTTGAACTTCAGTATATTCACATTCATAAAACCTGTGTGCTATAGGGCCAGCCAAATAGTTCAGCAAACTAAAGTAGCTGCTTAGGTAGAGCTCAGGTTTGATCCCCCAGTGCTGTGCTGGCCCTGCCCCAGGGTACACTGAGACTGCAATTGAGACTGGGCCTGGGCGTGGTTTTGCATACCTGTAATCCTAGTGCTTGGGAGACTTGAAAATAGGAGGATCACCATGAATCCAATCTACTATAGAGAGATCCTGTAGACCCTGTACTAGATACATTAAAAAAAAAAAAAGAAAGAAAACCTATGTACTGTGAACATTTTATTTACAGTGTCCACTATGCCATTTAAAGATTATCTTATATTTAATTATAAGAATGAATTAAATACACTGAATTAAATTGATAGGTGTACACATTTTTATAAAGTATGTCCATAATGGCTGTTTTACTTCCAAGTAATTTACTTGGATTTTACCTGTTAAAATAAAATTTAAACTTTAATGTTTACTGTCAGCCAGACTATTGAGGGGCATGGCTGTGTTTTTTATTGAATATAGTTCTGTGTGAGGTACTCTGTTTTGAAAATAGTGTGATTGGCTTACAGGTTTACTAGTAATCTACTTGTATATAAGACAGTAATCAATTTCATTTCTACTAAGTGTATCTGATATTCAGAACCACCTTATAAGGTTGGCAGGTCTTTTACTGCTGATGAATCTGAGATCAGAGAAGTCAAGAATTTCATATATTCCTATGGCCATTTTAAGGACATGGCACATGCAGGATTAGAACCCTAGCTTCTTAATTTAAATCAGTTGACTTTCTGTTTGGCCAAGCACCTGCTTTCCTTTCTTCAGTATTGGACACTATTAGCCACTGCTTGCTTTCCTCATTGTGCTACTGTTTGTTTTTGTTTTGTTTGGGAAGTCAAGCAGACGTGGTGTTAATTAGTGTGCTGTATAAATTCCTTAGAACTTCTTATAAAATATTTTTAGCATAAGAGGATTTGCTTCATCAAGTGAATTTGAAGACTTTAAGGGGAAAAGGTCATTTGCTAAGATTGTAATGTGGTACACACACCTGTGATGCCAGCACTCAGGCATCTGAGTCAGATGGATTGCCCAGAGTTTGAGGCCAGCCTGGGCTATATGGTCAGTTCAAGAACATCCTGAACTGCAGAGTGAGCCTCTGCCTCAAAAAAAAAGTAAAAATGGAACCTTTTTTTTTTTTATGTATTTAGGTCAGAGTCTACAGGGTCTCAGTACACAGATCAGACTATAGTGATTCTCCTGTTTTCAGCCTCCCAAGCGCTGGGATTACAGGTGCCTGCCACCATGCCCAGTCTCAATCACCTGTCTCAGAGCGCCCCAGGCATGGGGCCTATGTGGCACACTGGGGATCACACCCAGCCACTGTGCTCTGCCTGAGCAGGTGCTTTGGTCCGCTGAGCTATCTGGCCAGCTCTAAAAATGGAACTTCTTATTGTAGCACTTAAAGCACAAATAGTTGAGGGCTTGTTATTTATGAAATCCAAGATGAAGTGATATCAGAATATATTGATGTCCTAGTAGCTGACCCTTTACCCACATATATAGCAAAGTTTTATCAATCTTTGTTATTAACATTTTCTTTATATTGTTTGTTTCTGTTGATTTATAGGCATTAGAAAGGTATTTGATCATAGGAAATAAAATTATTTGTAGTGCAATTTTAGGTCTTTCAACAGTGCATTATTGAATAACTTAGCTATGCTTTTCTAATATGTATGCTTTTCTAATATGTTGATTTGGAACAACTTCATTATCACTTTAGAAGGGCTCTGGAGGAAAATGAATTTTAAATTAGGAATCATTTATTCTGACAGTTACTGGAGTAGCATCATATCACATCAAAAGTATTTACTTGATTTATTATTGCCATTGTTGACCTCGATCAACTGTTGTAAGTGCTGTTTGTCAACTGTTTCTCCTCTGTGAAGTTACTGTTTTTGTCCTGCTGAACAAATGGGAGAAAAGTCATCATGTATAACCCACTTTTAAGGGTATTATGTTTTCCCTCCTTAAGGGCAAATTCTCTACATAAAGTCTTTAGTATTCTTTTACATGAGAGATTTGTTTCTTTCCTATTGTGTTTATTATAAATTTATTCAGTTTATAGTAAATATAATGCTTGGATATTTTTTTTATACTTTAGATTATGAGCCAATTTTGGGGCCGGGAGATGGCTCAGTGATAAGCGTTTCCTGGCAAGTGCAAGGGCCTGAGTTCAATCCCCAATTCTGCAAAAAAACCTAAAACAAAATAGTTTTAGGGCCAGGGAGATGGCTCAGTGGAATAAGCGCTTCCCTGGAAAGCACAAGGGCCTGAGTTCAATCCCCAGTTCCGCCCCCCCCCCCAAAAATCTGAGTGATGAGCCAATGTTACTTTAGTAATTTTTTACTCAACTTTTTCTATATTTGGCCAGTGGGAACTTTTTAATTTGGCCAGTGCCTTATATACCTTTAATTTACTCTTCTCATTTTTTTAAAAAGAAATCTTTCTTACTTTCTAATACCACCAGATGTTTCTGTCTCAGTTCATACATTTTCTACCAGTGTCCTAGGATCAGCTGTTTCTCTAAAAAACTGTGGTTCCTTTCATTGGAGCATAGTATTAGAACCCAAGATTTGGATGCTAGGTAATGTGTGTTAAACATTAAAGCATTGTCTGACAGAGAAGACATAACACTGTATATACTAATCCATTTGACCCTCTATATAGATTTCTGTATTTTTCTGTCAATAAAATTTATTGTATGAATGACTCAGATTTTCCTCTGGACAATGCTGTGTTCTCTCTGCTTTCAGCTCTATGTGGACTACTTTTCTTTGATACTTATCCCTAAAATACTCCTTGCCCTGATATATGCATTTCTGTTATTATACTGTCTCTTCTTTTCCCTCTTCCTCACTTTCTGCACTGCAGTTTGAACCTTCTCACCAAGCTATGTCCCTGGCCTTTTTTGTTTTTATTTTGAGACTGAAAAGGAAATTTAAATTAAGTTGCTCAAGCTAGGCCCAAACTTGAGATCTTCTTGTCTCAGCCTCCTAGAGAACGTGTTTTTTTTTTTTGTTTTTTTTTTTTCTTCTTCTTTTTTGGTATAGGGTCTTACTATGCAGCTCTGACTCATAGTGATCCTCCTGTTTTCAGCCTTCCTTGTACTGGGATTACCAGCATGTATCACCATGCCAGGTCTTGATGGCCAACATGGTGTGTAGTGCTGGGAATTGAAACCCAGTTCCTGCTATCTTGCTGGCCATGTTTTTCTCTTAATATGGCTGTGAATGATATTTTATTTTATTTTACTTTTTTATTCTGTAGTTTTTGTTAACATTTGTGAAAAACTGAATAATTTGTGTATATCAAATAACAATGTATTTTTTAAAAATGTTTTCTAGTTTTTAAGCTATTGGTATAGGGAAACAGTATAACACTTAAGAGCATAGATTCTGGAATAATACACCCTAGCTTTAAATTCCAGGTGCATAATTTAATAACTTACTGAATTTAAGCGTATCTCAATTTTCTCATCTATATAATGGAGATTTTTAGATTAACTATATAAGATGGATGTGGACATTAAATGCAATAATACATCTTTTAAATGTTTTTAGGAATTCCTAGCACATGCCAAACAGTTGATATTAATCATTATTAAACGCTAGTTCTATAGAAGGTTACAAAAATAAAGTTATATCAAAATATTGTTTTTAAGGTGGTTTCTTTTCAAACTCTTGAAGATTACTTCAGAGTGTTAAGATTATATGTTTTGGTGTTCAAGAGGTATGCTGCTTGTGCTAGCATGATTTTCAGTATCATTGATTTTACTCACAAGAATGGTTTGGTTTCAGTGGTAAGTTATGTGGTCATCATATTTACAGGGCTTATAAAGCTCTTAATTGCATCCTCGAGTGGAGTGCACTGGGCTTAGTCTAGTGAGTCCTAGGATAAATGCACATCTAATAGGACAGCACTGTTTTGTGTCAGCTGCTAGGGCCAAGGAGAAAGGTAGGGTTGGTATAACCAAATCTTTTTCAGCACTAGGCAGACTTCTGGGTCTTTTGTTATTGATCTATCAACTTGTTATCATTGGAAACTAATTCTGTTTTTCTAAAAAGTATGAAAAGATATTAAAGATCTGTATATTTTATCATATGTAATCAATATCACTTTTTTAAAAAAAGGAGATCAAACAATGGTCCGTATATATCTGAGTTAACTGGCTTCCAATAACTGGTAATGAAAATAATTCCAATGTAGAAAAGTAACATGTGTTTTTTAAAATATTGGCTGATATCAGACTCTTTAGAGCTTTTAACTTTGTTATACATTAACATGCTCACTCACAGGATGCATAATTAAACATGTGTTACAGTACCATTTTCTGCCAACAGTGCTGTGAGTCACACAGTGGTTCAGGCCACTGGGAATGTGTTAAAGTGTATGATAGTAATAACTGTAAGATAAAAAACACCTTATATTGTTTCCTTATAGGAAATCAAGATAAAAATAAAAAAAGATAGTACTGGAGCAAAGTAACTACTTGAGAGAGCCATTGGCATTCATAATTAATGAAAATGACTAAGGATTTTCTGGGGCTATTTACAGTAGTAAAAATACAATTGAATGTGTAGTAGGGAAAAGCTGTGGACCTAATGTTTTCTTTGTATAATATGCATCACATCTTTGGTAGCCTAGCTTTCCTGAATTTTACTTCAGAAACATTTAATTTTTTTTTCTTTTTAAGATTGCTTTAAAGAAGTTATTCATATACGTCTCGAGGAACTTCTCTGTGTTTTAAAGTCTGTAATGAGTAAGCATCAGAACCTCAATTCTGTTGATCTACAGAATGCTGCAGAAGTACTTACTGCAAAAGTGAAAGGTAAGGAAGATATATTAAAAGTAGGTTGCTGTAAGTAGACATGGTTCAAATGGTACTTTTAGGTCCACAGTGATTCTATAGCCATGTCCTCTCATGGCATTTATATAATATGGATCAACAAAGGGTTATGTGGACCAGTGAGATAGCTCAGTGAACTAAGTGCCTGCTTAGGCAAGTGCAGGAACCAGGGTTCAGGGTTTGATCCTTGGTTCCACGTGCTGCGCCAGCCCTGCCCCTGGGCACCCTGAGGTGGCCATTGAGACCAGGTGTGGTGGCGTACACCTGCAATCCCAGTGCTAGGGAGGCTGAAAGCAGGAGGATCATTACGAATTGGAGTTGTGTGTGAGACTGTACCAAAGCAGTATAAAAGAGGGGTGTTATGTTATCTATACTTTGATATTTAAATATTACAGCTGTCACAAAAGCTTAAAAATTAAACTTTTATTTGGCTGCACTATAAAAATAGTAACATAAACCAAACATGATTAAAATTTTTGTTTTACTACAAATTCATGCACATTTGAAGGAGTTTATTAGTGTATAGGAATCATTTTTTATGTTGGTATTGGAACCAAATGGAGAAAAAGATTTAAGATCTGAAAATGAAGTTAAAATTATAAATAAATTATATATATACACATATGTGTATTATGGCTTGTGTGTATTTGTCCCCCCCAAGGCCTCATGCACTCATTGGGGCAGAGTTGTAGTTTGTGATTAATTCATGACCCAAGGCTAGGATTATGGGTGTGAGTGCTACACCCAGCCTATGGATGGTAGGAGGCTGTTGCTGTTGTTGCTGCTACACCTCCATTTTGCTCTCTGCTCTTTTCCACTGCTATGAAAGGTTGCTTTCTGCCATGTGCCACTTTGTCTGTATGAACTGAAACCTCCAGTAACTGTGAGCTAAATAAACTTTTCGTTCCTTCATTTTGAGTGTTGGGAATCTGTCCCAGCAATGAGAGAAGAATGTTATTACACAGAATCAAGAATTGAGACATGATCTTCTGGATTGACTTACCACTCAAAATTGTTGAAATTACAATACTGGGCTTCATTGTGTAATTAGAAGTATCATTATAAGAAGGAATGAAGAGAGTATTTAGATCAGTTACGAGATGGTTAGAAATAATGGTCTTGATAAGGCCAGAAGGCTTTGATCTAAGGCCAGAAACTGGGGTGTAATAGTAACATAATGTTGACGTCATATAGATGGGATAGATATAGATGTCAATTCGACAAGCTATGAGACAGAATGAAGATTAGGGATTATAGAAAAATTTGAATTTGAAGGTGAAGGCTTGTGAATTATTAATGTGTAGGTGATAAGGCAAGGGTATGGCATTAATTCAGAGCTTGCAGAGTAAATACAAGATTGATAAAGTCTAGACGCAGAGAAGAGAGACTAACTGGAGAAACATTTAGTAATTTAAGGAAATCATCTGATTTTTTAGAATACAGGGATTTAAGTGATCTTCAGTGTAAAGTGTCACTGATATGAAAATGTGGATTCAAGTAATGGAACCATACAAAGTGACCTAAAGGTAGCACTGGGGGTAGTGGAGTCCAAAAAAGAGTCACAGGCAGTTCTGTGGTAGAGGTCTCCAAGGGAGCATCTGAGATAAAGTGAAGAAAAGGAAGATTTATTTGGGGAAAAGGGATACCTATCCTGACTTTTGAAGGTCAAGTGTAGGTGTTACCTGGGCTGGAGTAGTGGAAGGATTACGCTGCCATATAGGCCCTTGAAGATATGAAGAACACACTAAGATTGGAATTTTAGTTGCTCTCTGAGACACAAACACAATACTCACAAATTAAATAAGGAGAGGTTATTGGTCCACAGTTTGTAGTGGTTTCAGTCTGTACTCGGCTGGCTCCAAGCCAGAGTACCATTAGCAGAGGTTCTGGGAGGCAGCAGGAAGCAGAGAGATGAGGGAAGAGGGAAGGTGACAGATGTTTCCAGGCCATGCCCTGTGACCCACACCCTCCAGCCCGGCTGCACCTCGCAGCAGCTGTGTTCTCATTAGGGCACTAAGCAATACCCCATGATCCTCACCTTCCAGAAGCCTCAGCCATGAGCATGTGCTGCTTCCGAGGGCCATCTAGTAGATGTGAGGGAAACAGTTGGTGGCCACACTTTATTTGGAGAGACCAAAGAGCAAATGTGAAGGAATGAGGCAGGAACAGAAAATAAGACTGCCAATAAAAAAGGAGTCAGGGAGATAGCTCAGTTGAATCAGCACTTGCCTGGCAAAGCCTGAGTTCAATCCCTGGTTCTACAAAGAAAAAAAAGTTCATATGCACACACGCACATACACACACACACACACACACACCCATGATTTATTCTATTTATTTACTTTTCTTTTTTTGCAGTACTGGAAATTAAGCACGTACTGTAGATGATTCTAAATGGGAAACATGGGTAGCTTCTGTTGTGATTTTTTTTTAAAATGTGCTTAATAACCAAATTTGTTTTTAAATAGATTGTTTACAAGTGCTCTTTAACATTACTTAGATAGGGAGATTTGTGTCTATAGATAGTAAAATTTCCATGCTTGGAAATAGCCACCTACTTCAATTGTTGTCAGTGGCTATTGTGTGGCAGGATGTCCTGGGGAAGGAGTGCTCCACTGTGGTTGGTGTCCTTATTCCAGACACAGACTTGAGAGTGGCCTCTGGGCCACCTTCAAGAGCTTTTCATCTCTGAGGTAAAGTGGCTTTCTTTGCACTTTCCCACAATGACTGTCTTTACACTTGGAGTCAGTGTTACTATTTTACTTTTGTGTTGCTTGAAATTTTAAAGGGAAAGATTACTTTGTTGTTGGGAAACTTACTCTGCACCAGGAAGATTGGATGAAATTAGAAAACTTTAAATGTATTTTCTGAGTTAAGTTTGTGTTTTTCAGTAAAATCCCCTTCCCTGTCACTACTGCTTATATGGAAGCCCTCCAAAAATACATTGGTGTTGCAAATGAAACATGCCCAGTGACCTGCGAAATAGTTTATTTAATAATTTTATGGCAATTTACTTTTCAAAACATGGAAAGGGATGGGTGAAAACCACTTTTAGTGTCTATCCTTTGACAAACCATCTAAGTGCTTCACGTGCTTCATTCTTTGCCATTAAAAAAAAAAGAAAAGAAAAGAAAGATCTGTAACATCTTTATTTTAGAAACTTTTAAGAGGAAACACTTTTGTGGTAAGATCAAAAGGCCAAGGGACTATAGAAACATTTAGATCATTTATTTAATCTGACACTCTGATTACATTTTTACAAAACAACAGTTGATTTGAGCAGTTAATTTGTTTTGTAGATTTTATTGGTAAAATGCATTTTTCATGTTTACTAAACTAAAAAGAAGGAAAGGGAGACAAGAGAGAACAAAAGGAAATAAAATGAAGAATAACATTAGAATCAAAGATGTATGTTATGTTAATACAGATTCCAATATATGAGGCCTACTTCATAAAAAAATGAAAAATTGAATATTTATTTATTTATTTATATATTGCTTTTGAGATCATGTTTCATTGGGCAGTTCAGGTTACTTTGTAGTCCAGGCTGACTTCAGAACTCACAGCAGTCCTCTTGCCTCAGTCTCCAGAGTGTGGGGATCACAGACATATACTGCCATTTCTGGTCAAAAACCTGAAACCTTTACCTGCCCTTACCTTATTTTGAATGTGGAATTTACTTTGTAATAACTTTAAAAGAAAAATCCTTAGCTATTCCTCATTCCTTCTAGTAGTGATTTGTATTTTCCTGTGTCTCCTCCTGTTTCCATGCAGGAAATTCAGTGTGACAAACTTCTGCAATATGGTAGGAGAGATACTGGCTATTTTTGAAGTAGATAAAACATCTTCAAAATTCAGAAATTTATGATGTACTCAGTATTTATACTTTTATTTCTTTAGGTCAATTTTATTGGTAATATAAAAGGAAAAAACTTTATAGGTTTTCAGTCTGTATTTTGCCCTAACAACTGGCAAATAACAGAAAAATAAGCCTTATTATACCTCCAAGATTGTGGAGCCTCATATCTTTTTTTCTGTTCTGCAAACTTAAATTTTCATATGCAGCTCACTCATACAATTCAAAATAAAAATAACATAAGAGTATTCTACAGTAAAATTTTTTTCCTACCTCAGACCCTCAGCTACTCATTCCCTGGATAAATAGCAACTATTAATGTTTTCTTATGTGATTTTTCAGAGATAAATACATGCAAACACATGTATTCTCTTTAACTTACTTTTCATACAGATGGTAGTATGCTGCTTTTTGCTCATTTGGTCTTGATGTTCCTTTATTGGTATAATTTTTTCTCTTTTTCTAATGGTAGTCCATTAATATCCAATTTATTTTATTTTATTTTTTTTTCCAGAACTGGGAATTGAACTTGGGCCCTTGCGCTTGCCAGGGAAGTCCTTATTCCACTGAGCCATTTCCCTGGCCCCCATTAATAGACAACTTAATAATCAGTTCATTACTAATAGGTGTTTGCATTGTTTTCACTTTTTGCCACTATGAATGATGCTTCAATAAATAGTTACGTATATTCTTAGATAGACAATCACTCAATCGCTGACTGCGTGTGTTTATATTCTTTGGTATTGTTACAAGTCCTCCATCGAGCTTCTGTCCTTCCTGCAGCAGTGCTGAAAGAGGCTGATTATCTTCACCAGTAGTGCTAGTTACTGAACTTTGATTTCTAGGCTGTCAGTGAAAATTGGTTTCTCAGTATAGATTTGATTTGCATTTGTCTTATTTTGCATGTAGCTTGAAAGCCGTTTTGTTTGAGAGTCATCTATGTGTCTTGTTTGTTTATATACTTAGAATCAAACCTAGGACCTTTGCAATGACTACATCCCTGACCCCTCTTTGAGATTTTGAGAATAGCTCAGTTTCCCACACACTGGGCCTGAACTTGTTATTTTTGTATGTCAGCCTCAGATTTCTGGGATTACAGGCTTGTGCTGACTTGTACATCCTTTTGTGTGAATTGATCTTTTATCTGTTTTTTTCTTGGTGGTTAGTCTTTCCTTAATATAAATTTGTAGAAATTGTCTTCGTATAAATAAAATTAGCCCATACTCTTTGATATAAATTGTACATTTTCTTTACGCTTTTTCTTTTGATGTACCTTATTTTTGCATTTAAGTTTTTTTTATTAGTCTTTTTAATTTTTTTTTTTGGTATGGTTTCTGGGTTGTAGGCATTAGTCTTTCCTGCTGTGAAATTATAGAATTTTTCCAGATGTTTTTAGATACCATTTATTAAATTTGAACATTTGATACATTAATAAATTATAGATGTTTAGTGAATTTATTAATTCATCTTTTTTTCTTGATTGGAGTTTTTACTTTTATTGTCAGTTACTGAGTTCTTATGTATATTACTCATATCTTATATTTTAGAATAGTTTTGAAAGCAAACATAATGAGCCCAGCAGTGAATTGAAAAGAGCAGGTAATTAATAGAGCAAAAAAATGTCAAGAAAAACCTGTTAGAAATGTGGGGGTTGGGACTCAGAGGTTTCAGCTAGACAAGTGGTTTAGTGATTCATTACCCAAAACTATGAAAGTGAGTGATTTTGTGTAGGAATAATGTATAGACAAGAAAGCAAGATGAGACCATCTGCCTAGTGGGGAAAACCATGACATATGGCTTATCTTCTGACAGATACATAATTTAGGAAGGACCTTAAGTCTGTTGGATATCAAGCACTGTACTGTATATCCTTTAGATTTGTTCTCTTAGTTCCTCTCAATAATGTGCCATTTTGCATATGAAAAAACTGAAGTTAGCTAATATATCTGGACTAACATAGAAATAGTAGAGGTCATAGTTGAATTCAGGTTTAAAATTCAATAGCTTTATTTCTTTCAGTTATAGTAATATGTTGTTTCTAAGACAGAATATTTTTTAAATGGAGGAAGTGGTTAACATTTACAGAAATTATAATTGACATTCAGGATTGATTTCATTGTACATTAGTAAACTGTTTAGGTGAATTTTTTTTTTCTTTGGAACTGGGGATTGAACTCAGGCTCTTAGGGAAGCACTTATTCCACTGAGCCATCTCCCCAGCTCCCGTTTACATGAATTGTCACATGTAATAGTCACAACTTTTTGTATCAACTCTTCATATCATACCTTCATATCAACTTGTCATTGTACGTATGATTCTGGAGCACAAAAGGAGGTTTATCCAAGGTTGTGCATATATTAAGTAATAAAATTGTAGAAAAATAAGGGGGAAAAGCTCCATTTTTGACAAGTAGGAAGGTATTGTTGACAGTTTTTCAGTAGTGTATGATAATAGTAGCTAGTATGCATTGAATATTTTGTATCAGGCTATTTTATATATATCTACATTTAATTTTCACAGTGACTTCAAATGCATAATTACCCCTTTTTTTATAAATGAAGAAACAGTTGCATAGAGGAGTTAAGAAATGTAGGTACGGGGCTGGTCAGATAGCTCAGCGGAATTAAAGTGCCTGCTTAAGCAGAGTGAAGGGGCTGGATTTGATCCCTGGCACCACAAGCCTTGCCAGCCCCACCCTGGGGCACGCTGAGACTTTGTAATTGGACATGGTGGCACACCCCTCTAATCCCAGAGGCTGAAAACAGGAGGATCACTATGAGTCCAATCTACATAGTCAGACCTTGTAGACCCTGTACCAAATATTAAAAAAAAAAAAAAAAGAAAGAAAAGAAATGTAGGTAGGGCTTAACCTAGAAAGACTAGTTTTAGAATTCCACTCCTTAGAAGTCAGCAAACTAAGGCTGGTGGACTGAACCTGGGCTGCCTCCTGATTTTTGTAAGTAAAACTTTATTGAATGCCACCATTGTTACCCATTTATGTTAGCTCCTACAGCAGAGATGAGTAATTACAACGGACCATAGGGCCTGAAAATTTTAAAATATTTACTGTGACCATTCATAGAAACTGTTTTGCAGTATCTGATAAATAAATTGGGTAAAAAAAGTCAAATCTTGGTGCATTCAGTATTAATTTGAGAGTGAAAGTAATAGTGTGACCAGTTGATAGAAGTTTGGTAATGAAGAAATAGTAAACTAGATTGGGTCAGAGCTTTCAGAGTAAATATGTTAAAACGAACATTTTTTTTCACATAGGAAGGAATTCAGTATTTGTAAGAAAAAAATGTTAATTGAATGGGAGGTAGTGAAGGCCAGAAGTAGGAATAATGATAGCATAACATTCTGCAGTATATAGGCAAAAAAGTGTGAGGAATTATTGGAAAGGAGTCAAGCTTTTCTTTGAAATGCCACGCAGTAACAAAAGGAGAAGGGATATTAGAGACAAAATTGAAGGCAAAAGCAATGACAGGAATTTTCTTTAAGTGGGTGTAACCTAATTAAGTAGATATGAAGATAAAGGAAAAATAGTTCAAGTCTTTTTCAGTACTTACAGTTATTATTTTTTATCTTCTAGTCATGTTTAATGCCATGAAGTATACTTATAGAAAGAGATATTCTAGAATTTTGGATAGTTTTTTTCTTTAATGTCTAACTGGTTAAAGTTAAGGAGTATGGTTATGCTTTACAGCTTTGGTATTATGTTACATATCCACTTTCCAACAAAGTTAAAAACAGCTGAACTAAGGTATAATTGACATTCAGTAAACTGTTCCTATTTGAAGAAGACAATTTGATATATTTTGGTATCTACATATTCTTGTGAGACCATTATCATTAAGATGAGGTTTTCCCTGTTATAATTCCTCCCTTTCCCTGCACTGTCCACTCCCCCTTCACAAATCTGATATGTTATGTTTTCATTTTCATTTTGTACAGGATACTGTTTTTTTCTTTGACCCTTGATTTTTTTTTAAAGCAAGGTGTTAGTTTTCAAATGTTTGAGAAGTTTTCAGAAATCTCTTGTATTCATCTTGCCTGGTTTGAATACTTCCAGTTTCATTGAAACTTCTTTATGATCCATAATATGTTGGTAAATATTCATTTGGAAAGAACATCTATTTTGCTGTTACCGAGTAGTGTTCTATACATGTCTTGTCAAGATAGTTTGATAGTATTATTCAAAGTCCTGTCCCTATTTTCTGTGTTCTCTCGTATTGAGTGGGTTATGAAATTTCTGGCTGTCACTGTTTCTTAGTGCAATTCTATCAATTTTTGTTTTGTGCATTTTGTTAGGTGCATAAATGTATAGCTTTGTTAGATCCTCTTGAGGAACTTATTCCTTCTTCTTTTTTCTTTTTGTATGTTAGAGAAGGTTCTATAGGGTGTTCAGGGTCTCTCTACTAGATCAGACTCATAGTGATCCACCTGTTTACAACCTCCAAAGAGCTGGGATTACAGGCCACACCATCACACCCAGTCTCAGTCTCAGCCCCTGGCCCCTGTGCCTGCTTGTAGGCACTTTAATCTGCTGAGCTATTTGGCCAGCACTTGATTCCTTCTTCATAAAATGACTTTATTTTCCAGCCCTGGTTATCTTTTGCTTAGGAATCTATTTTGTCTGACATTTAGCAGTGAGTTCGCATACTTTTATAAGTGTGTTGTGTTTTATTTCTTCTCTGTCAGGGACTATTGTCATGTATTGCTTGGTAATTCATTATCTTGAAAATCATTTATTAAGTTTTGTTTTTGTTTTTAGTTGTTTCAGGTAGAAGAACTATAACCTATTTCTCCATCTTGGACAGAACAGAAGTCTAATAATATTTTTTAAATTATTTACAGTGATTCTTAAGTTTTTCCTTTTGTTTGTACTATTTATTAGAGATTTGTATTAGGGAATTGACAAGTATGGACTTTAATCTCCCAAAGCTGTGAAGGTTTTAAATGTAAAATGTTGGCTTTAATTTCATGGAGTTTGTAAGTTTCATTGCTGTCTAGAAAGGTTTTGCTTTCCAGCCCTATTTGCATATTAGAATATGGAGAGAGGTTTTGAAAAAATATCTATGCTTTACTGCAGATGTGAAATCTAAATCTTGAGTGATGGGTTCAAGTTTGTTTTAAAAAATTCTTATCCAAGATTAGAAACAACTGGTATACCAGAATGTGTGGGTTGGTCTACACAGCCTCTCTTCCTTTCCTTTATTGTCAAGGATCCCTAAAACAGTGGTACAGGGCAGGGAACCAGCATGGTTAATTTTAAAAAAAGGCCAGTTCTATCTTCAAATGTTGTCTTCACAAATTATATTTGGGCTTTTAACAAGTGTATCCAGAAATTAAGGTATCTTTTTTCCAGTTGTGTTTCATAGTTTGCATTAACAAAAATGCGACCTGTCCCATCTTTGATGTAAATAATAGGCAACTTTTCTATGTCAATTAATGTGGACCTCAAAGCCTGAGTATTAAGAATGCAGATAAATAGGAATTTGAACTTTGTAAGGGAATGGGTTCTTTAAAATGTGGTATGCTGCATTATAGCTTTTATGGTAGGTCAGATTTATATATGGCTTCAGTTATAGGTAATTCATAGTAATTATATACCCCATTTTGAACTGAGTAAGCCTCTTGAGTATTTAGCTGTATTTTAAAATGCCAGAAAGATGCCAGATACATATATAATCCCAGCACATCAGGAGTCTGAGGCAGGAGAACCTCGAGTTCACACCCAGGCTGGGCAATTTAGCAAGACCTTGCTTCAAAATAAAAAGGTGAGATGTACCTCAGTATGAAAATCCTGGCTTCAATTCTCAGTACCAGTGAAAAAACAAAACAAAATAAAAGTCTAGCCAGGAGTCAATAAGAAGAAAATAACACAAACATTCTTTTATGAAGAAGTTGCCTGGATTCTTGTGATTCTAAGACCAATTTCATATTAATTTGCTTTTTAGATGTATCATGCATTAGTCAGCTACTTTTATTCAAATTGATTCCTTTGTGTGATTTTTGTAATGATGAACTTCAAAGTTCTGTCCATTTCTGTTAGGCTTTTTAGTGTCTCAGTCTTTAGGTGGTAAATTTTTAAAAGATTAAGTTATTTTGTGTAAATCTTTAAAATATTTTCTCCTTTACTTATTGTAACCAACCTTTTCTCATAGCTGTGAACTTTACGGAAGTTAATGAAGAAAACAAAAACGATCTATTCCAAGAAGTGTCTTCTTCCATTGAAACTTTGGCATTTACCTTTGGGAATATGTAAGTAGAGGAATGTCACTTAAATAAATGTGCCTAAAATGACTTAGAGTATATTATATAATCCAATTTTTATGTATATTCATACCAGTTATATTCATATAATGAAATATTACCTGGCTTAATTACACCTTTGCATTCTGTGTTACCTAATTACTATATTTGTGTCTTTATGGCCAAATATTTAGGGCAATATTCATTTGTAAATTATCATTATTACTATTATTTGTATTTAGTACAGGGTCTGGATTGTACTCATAGCAGATCTCCTGTTTTCAGCCTCCCAAGCACTGGGATTACTGCACTGCCACACCCAGTCTCAGTCACAGTCTCCAGGCACCTGGGGGGCGGGACCTGTACACAGGCATGCTGGGGATCAAACCCTGGCCATTGCACTCTGCCTAAGCAGGCACATGTTTATGATTTATATAAGTGGATTCCTAAGAGCTTTTCCCCTCAGGATCTTAAAAGAATTCATTCTAGATTATAATTTGAATCTAAAGCCTGTGACAAATGTAATGATTTATCTTTTTATCTTTTTTTTTAACCTCCCTGGGTAGCTTTACACACTTCCTTATGGGAGATGTAGGTAATGATTCATCATTACGACTGCCTGTTTCTCGAGAAAATAAGGTAAGCCAAGTTTGTGTGACAGCAAGGCTTTTAATACTTTTTAATGTTTCAGTTGTTTCCTAATCTTAATCTCAGCACAGCTGTTTGATATTTTTTGTTTTGTTGTTGTTGTTGTTGATACAGGGTCTTACTATGCAACTGTGACTTTAGTGATCCTCCTGTCTTAGTCTCCCCAGTGCTGGTATTATAGGCATGTGCCACCACTCCTGGTTTTAGCCTCGGCTGACCATGCACCTGGGCTTCCAAGCCAGCACAACATGTGGTGCCAGAGATCAAACTCTGGTCTTCGTGCTTGCCAGACAGGGACTCAGACTGCTGAGCTCTCTCTCCAGCCTGATTGTTTTTAAATTGGCAAATTATTATTTTGTGCTTAGAAAATACAAAAATTCACTTATTTATGATTACTGTATGGAGCAGTAATTTGGTTATGTTTTTATATTGTTAAAAGCACATCTAAGGTGGGCTCTTAAGATACATCTCAGCACACTGAGTGCTTGTTTAGGCAAGCTCGGGGGCTGGGGTTCTGTCCCTGGCACCACGTACCGTGCCAGCTCCACCCCTGTGCGGTGGCCTGGGCCTGTAATTTTCTGAGGAGGCTGAAAACAGGAGGATCACTAGGAGTTCAAGCTGAGACCCTGTACAAAATACCAACTGACTAAGTAACTAAATAAATAAATGAACATGTCTAATGATTGCATAGCATTTAATGATACATTTTAAGGTGTAAGCTTTTAGTAACAATTCTTAATTACTTTTCCCTGTAGGTATTGCCATAAATCTTAAACACTGATGAAAAATATGCAGAAAGTAAAGAGTGTTAATCTCACGTGTCTTACTGTTTGTTTGTTACCATGAAACATCTGTTAACATCCTTGTAGGTCTTAACTGCTCCTGAGAGCATCCCAATTAATAAGTCACAAGATTGGGAGTTCTTCTTGGGAATAATTTGGAGTAACAAACATATGCAGAGTACTGCTTTCAAGATTTGTATTAGTGATACTTTCAATTGACTATTTTTCCCACTGAATACAAAATATTTAAACAAACTACATCATGAACATATCAGATCCAAAAAAGATTTCAACAAATGTCTGGAAATATGTCATGAACTTATACTATGTCAAAATAATATAAAAACTACATTTTTTTTAAAATGGTAAAAAGTATGAATGGCTGCTTAAGGTGTTGTATACTATAATATTTTAAAAATAAAAGAACTATTTCTATAGCTAACCTTTGAGAAATGAAGGAGAGTAAAGAAATCTTAAAACCTTTAAGTATTTTAGGTTGGGGCCGGGGAAATGACTCAGTAGAATAAGCACTTCCCTGGCAAGTGCAAGGGCCTGAGTTTAATCCCCGGTTCTGCAAAAAAAAAAGTATTTTGATGTTATTCATGATTCTTCTTTTCAAACTGTTAATACTCTGAACAACTTAAATTTTAGGTGCAAATCATTTTTCTGTTCATAAGCCTCTGCGGCACACAAGTATATTAGTTCCTGATAGAAAATCCTTCCTACCACCCCACCCCCCTTTTGAACCTTATTTTCTTTTTTGAGGGAATTTTTTTGGACCTGGAGTGTTTTTTTTGTTTTTTGGGGTTTTTTTTGCATTGTGATCTCATGCTTTCCAGGCAGGTGCTGTACCACTGAACTATATCCCCTTAGCCCTTTTGAGATTTTAATCTGCCCTAAACATTTCAACTGAAAAGTTACTGATTCTAATTATAAAACTACCTTATTGACTAATGGCCCTGAAAAATATCCTTTAAAAATAGCCTACTTTTGGGGCCGGGGAGATGACTCAGTAGAATAAGTGCTTACCTGGCGAGTGCAAGGGCCCGAGTTCAATCCCCGGTTCAAAAAGAAAAAGAAATAAAAATAGCCTACTTTGTACCCTGTTATTTGCTAAACCTGCATTATTATAATCCTTAAAACAGACTTATGAATATAGTGTTGTATTCTCCTTTCACAGAAGGGCAAAATAAAATTAGGTGAGCTGCAACACACGGCTTAGTATCATTCAGTTTCTTTTTTTTTAATGTATTTAGTACAGGTTCTATAGGGTCTCACTACACAGCTGGGATTCCTAGTGATCCTTGTTTTTCAGCCTGTTAAATGCTGGGATCATAGGTGTGCACCACCACGCCCAGCCTCAGTTGCAGTCTCAGTGTGCCCTGAGAGTGGGGTGGCAGAGCATGCTGGGGATAGAGCCCCAGTCCCTGCATCTGCCTAAGCAGGCTCTTTAGTCTGATGAGCTATCTGGCTGGCCCTATCATTCAGTTAGAAATAGAACTAGACTTCAGACCTAGGTTTCTTTGGCTCTTTTTGTGTTGAATCCTTGTATAATACATACTGCCCAACCACACAGATCAAATTTAAGATCTAACAAATGTTGTAATTTTTTTAGCACCATTTGATAAGGCATTGTCATTAGTCACATGTACTTTTTGGTATTTAAATTAATTGATAAATAAAATTTAAAATTCAATTTTAGTCATACTGGACACTTTTTAAAGGCTCGAGTAGTTAACATGTAGCTAGTAGCTACCATATGGGGTAGTAAATACATAAAGCATTTCCATTATCACAGAAAGTTCTATATAAGCCATCTAATAAACTTTTAAGGACATGTTTGTCATATAATAAAGTGGTAAAAGATACCTAAAATAGGTCAATACTGTCTATTTAGGTAGTAATCTATTTTCATTGTCTTTAACTTCCCAGTATTTTGGGGATTTGCAGAATGTAAAGTTTTACATTAATACTGTTAATAAACAAAGTTGCTCATTTTGGAATCTTGTAAGCTGCAGTAATAAAAAGCCATATAATTCTTATATAGTGTTTTGACATTTAAACAGACTTCTCAGCCCTTTGAGTTTAAATACTTGAAATTCTTTAGCTGAGTAACAAATTAAGGTGAAAACTTTTTGAAACAAAGGTTTGGTGTCTTCTCCCTAATTTTAATTTGTTCTCTTCCATGTTGTAAGTCTTTTGAAAACATTTCTGTGGACTCAATGGACTCATCCAATGAAAAAGGTAATGCTCAGGATACTTACAATTTTTTTTGTTAATTATTTTGCAGTTTCTTTCAAAAATGATTTGAATTACTTAATCTCTTCTTGCCTATTCATTTTAAATGCAAAATATATGCAATTTCAAGGGGAAAACCTATTAAAGTAGATAATTTCATGTAGACTGATGCAAGAATTATATTAGGCTTGTATCTAATGAATAAGAGAAATATATATTAAGGTTAAAAATGCATTCTAACTTGAAAGTTTCATGTTGAAACTCTTTGATTATGAACTTGTTGCTTAAATATTTGAAAGCCAATTTTTACTGAAAAACATCTAGAGGGCCAGGGAGATGGCTCATTGGAATAAGCACTTCCCTGGCAAGTGCAAGGGCCTGAGTTCAATCCCTGGTTCCTCCAAAAAAGAAAAACATATAGAACCTCAGTACTTGTTTGTTTTGAATTACTGTGTTGATCATATTTAACATGCACTGTGCTGATATTTTTATTTTCAGGAAATTTTTCTCCTATTGAACTAGACAACGTGTTGTTAAAGAACACTGATTCTGTTGAACTAGCTTTGTCATATGCTAAAACGTGGTCAAAATATACCAAGAATATAGTGTCATGGGTTGAAAAAAAGCTTAACTTGGGTAAGTTGTTCTTTGGAGCATCTAATTAACTTTGCAGTATAGGAACTAAATGTATTTTGATTCATTTTCTACAGACTGAATATTAGGATTCGAAGTTAGTAATTGTTCTTTGTAATAAATCATTATCACTTTCTCTGCTTAAAACAGAGATTTCCTTACACTAGATATAGTTAATAAATATTTACTGTGGGCCAACCACTAGACCTAGACACAAAAAGACAAATAGGAGTTAATATAGAAAGGGGCATAAAAAGTACCAAAGAATGTATAAGCAGTAGAATTTTGATAGTTAATAATACCCTAGTGTTCATCCACTAGGTAAATAATTATTGAATCTTTGATATAATTCAGCTGTATAAAAACTTGTAAATATAATATCATGTATGCACCTTGTACAATACCAAAACGTTATGAAAACAGTTTGCAATGTATTATTTCATCGTCTCTGTATGGTTATAGTGTTTTGAAACTGATTGACATTTGTATTTCAATAAAATAAAAATAAATGGAAAAAAAATATTATCCTAGTGTTTTATAATTGAAAAAAGTGTTTTCATTTCCATTATCTCAGTTAATTGCACAAACCACTGAGAAAAAGGCAAGAACCTCCATTTTGCAACTGAGTGCAAGTGATTTTTCTAAGATCAACTATCAGGTTTGCCTAAGGTTTCATACTGCAACTAGAGGAAAATAGAATCTTTCAGAGCTTTATTCTTTCTACTGCACTGTTTCTTATAGGGAATGCTAATTAGAATCACCTGAATAAACTTAAACACTATACAAGCCTAGTGTTTCTTAAAGAGGCAAGTGCATTTTGAAAAGTTTCCAAATTGATTTTGAATAAGTACAGTGGCGCAGCACCTGCCTGGCAAACACAAGGTCCTGGTTGAATTTGTGATAATAAAAACCCCCCCAAACTCTTGAGTACATTATATCTTGATACGTATTAGTTTATTCCGTATGATCTTTGTTGAACTGAAGAATTACAAGTAACTTTAGAATATGGGTTGAAAAAATATAAGTTAGGTTTTGCCTTTTCATATCTTTTTCATCTTTTCAGAATTGGAGTCCACTAGAAATATCGTGAAGCTGGCAGAGGCAACTAGAGCTAACATTGGACTACAAGTAAGTGCTCTGGAATTTCTAGAATTTGATTTAAAAAAAAAAAAGACTACTCAGATGAGATCCTAAATATTGTTTTGGAAAAACAAAAACTCTCAGTTAATAGAGCAAAGACTTTTATTGCTGACTTTTTTAATTGAAAAAATAAGTTTATTTAGATCTGAATAGCTGTTCCCTATGAAAAAAAGCCCTAGGAAATTTGCAATTTTATGCACATTATCTTGATGGCCACTAATTTTGCTAACTGGTTCATAATTTTGATTTATAGTATTCTCATTTATTCACATTTATAACTAGCCAGTTTTGTATTGTAAAATTTGTTTTTCAATTCTGAATTCTAGGAGTTTATGCCACTACAGTCTTTATTTACTAGTGCTCTTCTTAATGACATAGAGAGCAGTCACCTTTTACAACAGACAATTGCAGCTCTCCAAGCCAACAAATTTGTACAGGTAAAAATTAATCTGTATGTATAGTACACACATTTCTTTTTATAGTAGTAAATGATGAAGTTTTTTTTTTCTTTTGTTTTTAAATAACCTTTATAGCCTCTACTTGGGAGAAAAAATGAAATGGAAAAACAAAGGAAAGAAATAAAAGAACTTTGGAAACAGGAACAAAATAAGATGGTTAGTATTATAATGGAGCATCACATATCAATTTGTGGACATCTAAAATTATCTTTCTCATGTATAATTGCCTACTGTGTAGTTTTTCTAAAATACTATTTTTTCCATGTTCCTGAATATGCTAAAGAAATTTGTACTGCACAGTTTCATATTTTGTGCTTAATACTCTTTTCTGTGTAGCTTGAAACAGAAACTGCTCTTAAAAAGGCAAAATTGTTATGCATACAACGTCAAGATGAATATGAAAAAGCAAAGTCGTCCATGTTTCGCGCAGAAGAAGAACATATGTATTCCAGTAGTGGATTAGTAAAAAATCTCAACAAGCAACTAGAAAAAAAACGAAGACTGGAAGAGGAGGCTCT
Organism: Ctenomys sociabilis; assembly: GCA_004027165.1. Taxonomy (NCBI): domain Eukaryota; kingdom Metazoa; phylum Chordata; class Mammalia; order Rodentia; family Ctenomyidae; genus Ctenomys; species Ctenomys sociabilis. The sequence continues at coordinate 80,937 of PVKA01001777.1, forward strand.
TCAAAAAGTAACATACTTGTTATTTGACAGTGGAGGGTGCTATTCTACCCACTTGTTGGGGGCCCTGGAGGACCGAGGTTCTGGTGTCATGGGCTGGGGTGGGTTCCAAGTCTGGCATCTCCCTCACATCCTGGGGTTTATGCTGCAGCTGCTGCTGCTGGGAGGGAGCCACACTTTGAGTACCACTTGTTCTCAGCAGCTCGGGAATTTTCGGTTTTATGAAAGAAGCATGTTACAGAGGGCAGTAATTTAATATTTTCGCTCTATTCAGGAAGTTTACTTCTTGGACTAGTGTATTATGTTGGTGCTGATTGTAGCCCCTCCTAACAAGCATGGGCTATAGCTTTGTATTACCTATGAAGCATAATTTACTGAATTCTTTAATAAATAGAAAATGCTATTTTATATAAAACAAAATTTATTTTAAAGACTATATACTAAGTGTAAATTGTACTTGACTATTAAAGTGCCTTTCAATTACCAACCAAAACAAATTGCTATTTGTTATCATTAGAAATACTCTATTCAAAATGTAGATAAATTTGTTTACATAAATAGAGGCTTTCCAGGCATTTTAACTTATTTACAATAAGTATTTGTTGGTGTACACTTGGGATCCCAGCATTTGGGAGGCCGAGGCAGGAGGTTCACTGAGAGGTCAAGGGCAGCCTGGGCTACATAGTGAGTTCAAGGGTGGACTAAGCTATGCAGTGAGACAAAAACAAGCAAGCAATGCGAATTTTTTCTATATTCTTTGAAGGTAGAAGAAGCAAATGAACTCTACAAAGTTTGTGTAACAAATGTTGAAGAAAGGAGAAATGATCTAGAAAATACCAAAAGAGAAATTTTAACACAACTTCGTACACTTGTTTTCCAGTGTGATCTTACCCTTAAAGCTGTAAGTAACTTCCTTAGTATTTTTGAAGGCAAGAAGAAAAAAAAGCCAGGTGTTGTAGCACATACTGTAATTACAGAGGCAGAAGGATCACTATGAGTTCAAGGCCAGCCTGCACTACAGAGCAAAACGGTTAAAAAAAAATACAGTTAAAAAAAAAAGAATTAAAAAATAGGCTTACTGTCCATAGGAGGGAAAGTGATGAGTAACAATTCTGATGAGATGTAAATTATAATAGAATGTGTTTGAAAATTAATTTTCTGTTTTTAGTGTTGATACATAGTTTGAATTATTTTTCTGTCTGAGTTCCTTATATGTCATTAGTTTAAAATTGCTTGTAACCATTATTTTCCTTGCCTTGGTTGTTAAAATTGATTTGACCTCTGAAACTCCTATCAGTGCTGTAAAGTTAATTCTTCAAAATTTGAAAAGTTGATATTTATTTATTTATTTAATTTATTTATTTTTGCGGAACCAGGGATTGAACTCAGGCCCTTGCGCTTGCCAGAGAAGCACTTATTCCACTGAGCCATCTCCCTGGCCCCCAAAGAGTTGATAATTAAATTGAACTTAATGATTTATTTGAAGACGAAGCAGTCTGCCCTCATGTGTTTTTATTTATCTCTTTAAAACATTTTTTTGCAAAGAATGTAAATACAAAAAATCTTGGTATACACCATACAAGTTAAAACTTGTGTTAAAACATCCACAGATTTATGAAACCTCTACCACAATCACTTGAGTAACATTATTTCATGCTATTGCTCTGCAGTAAATCCTTATTTCCCCTACCCTCTAGCAAGTACTAATATCGTTTCTACAGTGTCATAAATGGAATTGTATAGTGTGTTTTTGAGACAGAAGTTTACACAGCCTAATGCCTTTGAGATTTACCAATAATTACACATACATCAGTAGTCCATGTCTCTATTTCTGAACAGTAGTCCATTATATAATTGTACCTCGGTGTGTATCCTTTCACCATTGGATGTTTGTGCTCTTTGCAGTTTGAGGTAACATGAATAGAACTACAATAACATTTTTACTTTTCAAAGTTTCTGTGTTTTACAGTAAATACTTCAGAGTGGAGTTACTGGTTGCTATCCTGAATGCATGTTTAACTTAAAAAGATGCTAAGATGTTTGCTAGTGCAGCTATTATCAGCAGTGTAGGAGAATTACAGTTATTCTCTGTCCTTGACCTTTGTCACTTGTTTTTAAATTTCAGCTGTTCAGTAAATATAATGGTGTCTAGTTGTGGTTTTATTTTGTTTCCAGAATAACCATTGATAATTGATCTCTTTTCAAGGGCTAATTGATAGTCTGTATTTTGGCTGTTATATTTTTATTGAGTTGGTTTTTAATGATGGCTTGCATATATTTTCTCCCATTCCAAAGCTCTTCTTTTTATATTTTTAGTAATGTCTTTCAGGGATCAAAAGGATTTACTTTTGATTGACTCTTATATAGATTTTGTTTTTGATGTTACATTTGTGGGTGCATTATCTAATTGTGGTTGCAAAATTTTCTAGAAATTTTATATTTTTACATTTAGATATATGATCACATTTTGAGTTAATTTTTCTATGAGATGTAAGGTATTGAGGTTCACTTTTAGCACACAGCTATTCTTTTTTTTTTTATTTTGGGGAACAGTCTACAGGGTATTCATGGTCTCACTGCTAGATTGGACTTGTAGTGATCCTTCTGTTTACAGCCTCCCAAGAGCTGGCGCACCACCAGGCCCAGTCTCAATTTCTGTCTTAGCATGCTCCGGGGGCAGAGCCGGCATGGCAGGCCCAGGGATCAAACCCCTGGCCTCTGTACCTGCTTGCAGGTGCTTTATCCACTGATCTATTTAGCTGGCCCATGTAGCTATTCTTGCAAGATTATAATTTATAGACTTGTCTACCAAAACAGAGATGCCGGTGCCATTGAGAGAAATTATTGCTTACATTTTCTGAGAAGGAAAAATGTTACATCACCCAGGGCCACAAAGGAAAGTACCAGATTTAACCACAGAAAATGTGAGTCTGGAGTCTTAGGATTTTTCAAAGAAAGCAAAGCAGGCAAGGTTACAGTTTAGGACTGATGGACTTTGGGACATAGGAGTTGTCTATAGCTGCTTGTTGCCTGCTCCTGAGAGGATTTAGGACAAGAGAAATAATTGGCTTGCTGCAAATTACAAGTAGAATTGCCTGGGACTATAGACTTGGAACTAGTTGATTTGCCTATGAAAGATACTCTTGGATATTTTTCTCTTTTTTTTTTTGGTGAAACTGGGGATTGAGCTCAGGCCCTTGTACTTGCCAGGGAAGCACTTATTCTACTGAGCCATCTCCCTGGCCCCTTTCTTGGGTATCTCTAAGAGCCCAAGAATGGTCAGCCTCCCTAGCTAGCTTGCTTTTGAGATACCAAAATATCATAAACTAGAAAAAGTAAAGATGGTTAGTATGGATGACTGCTTGTTCCGGTTCCATTAGTTGAAAAATTTAAATGAATTGCTTTTGGGTCTTTTAAAAAAATCTGTTTGTGCTACTTCTGAATTCTCTATTACATTCTGTTTATGTTTGTTTAGCCTTTTGCCTAAATTATAGTGTCTTGATTCTGTTGCTTTATGTATGGCAAGCCATAAAAATCTGGTAATGTGAGTCTTCCAACTTTATCCTTTTTCAGAATTGTTTGTGTGTTTAAAATCCTTCAAGTTTGAAAAGAAAGTTAAAATCAGTTTGTCTATATTTTTTTTAAAATCTTGTTAACACTTTAAATTGTGTTCCATCTTAGATCCCACTACGGAGAATTGATTCTAAGTAGCATTTTTTTTTTTTTTTTTTTGCGGAACTGGGGATTGAACCTAAGTAGCATTTTAACTAAAGATTTTTTATTTAGGTCCTTGATTTTGTTTTAAATTAGCATCTTATAATTCTCAACAAAGCTTTCAAAAATTTTGTTAAATTTAAATGTGTCTTTATTTTGAAGGCTATTGTGAATGACCTGTATATACAGACACATAAATTGTATAAGTAGATTTAATTTCAAATTCTAGTTCGGTAATAGTTTACAATAGTTAACTTTTGTATCTTGATCTTGTATCTTGCAACCTTACTGAACTCACTAACTTGTTTGGGGAACTTTTATAGATTCCTTAGCGCTCTCTACATGGAAAATCATGTTATCCTCAAATAGTGACAGTTTTTATGTTCCTTAAATCTGTATTCCCTCTCTTCTCTTTCTGCTTTGCTTTGCTTTCCTTTTTGTCTTATGCAGTTATGGGGCTCCCAGCACAACACAGTACAGTAATGGAAAAGCAGCTTTGCCTTTTCTCCATCTTAGAGGGAAGGAATTCAGTCTTTCATCATTAACAATAGCTGTATCTTTAAAGATCCCTTTTATCTGGCTAAGGAATTTCATTTTTTCCTAGTTTGCTATGATTTTTATCATGAATGATTGGTGGATTTTATCAAATGGTTTTCTAAGTTACTTGATGTGATAATGTAGATTATCTTCATTAGCCCAGCCAGTTAACATAGTGTATTATTTTGATATCTGAGTCTTGATCTAGCCTACATTTCTGTGATAAGCCTCTCTCGGTTTTGGTGTATTGTCCCTTTTATGTATTTCTGGGTTCTGTTTACTAGTGTTATTTCTGATGTGACAATTCGTCAATTTTCCCTTTCCCTTTTCCTCTACGTCCTATTAATCTGGTGAGTTTATAAATTTTACTGATCTCAATTTTTCTTCTTTTACTTTTATTGATCTCTGCTTCTGCTTTTTTGGGGTTTCCATTATACTTTTTGAACATTTCTTATAGCCAGAAGCCTGTGTTGCTTATTGAGATTTTCTTGCTTTTCTGATATTTGCATTTCTCATACTAAGGGATTATTATATGGTCTTGGTAAATTGATCCTTTCTCCTTATGTCTCTATCCAAAAAAAAAAAAAAATCCCTGCTAGTTTATTTAATATTGATGTGGCTGTTATAGTTTTGTTTTGAGAATGGTTTATCTTCCTTTTTTTTTTTTTTTCCTTGTGTAACAATGAACTTTTCTTAAACATTTGAGTTAGGTGCTAAGATCATTAGTCACACACAACACCCGCTGAAAATTTCCATCCTGCAGTGCTGGCTCAGCGGATCCTTATTGTCTTGGAAGATAGTAGATGCATAATAAATAGCTGATTATTTGAATCCATTGGAAGACAAGTGTTGCGTCTGGTGGTGGTGGGGTCTTTGAGTGACCCTCTGCCTCTGCCAGTCCTTGCTCTTGCTTCAGCAAAGAATGGAAAAGTGGGGCTCTTAGTGAGAAATGGAGGACACAGAACTGCTGTAGTGCAAAGCAGAAGTTTGCTTATAGTGTGGCACATGCAGAGAAGGAAGAGAAGCTCTCTTAGCAGCAGAGCAGTGCTGCAAGATAGGAGCCTCCTGCTCTGGATGCAGTGAGAGATGTGTCTGGACTTTTGGTAGCTATCAGTCTTCATGAGCTGGGCCAGTTAAGGTCTTAGCCTGTGTTTCTGCTGAGGAGGGGGCGTAGGTTGTGGCGGAGGTGGGTCACTGAGGGGAAGCTGGAGGCTGGCAGCTCTGGAGGAGGGGTTGCAGTGGTGACTTGTTGAGGCTATGGAGTGGTGAGTTGCCCTGAAGAGGAAAAGGTGGTGCTCAGGTTATTTAAACTTACATTCGCCCTGAGGCCAGGGGCTGCACTGCTTTCTCCATTCTTTACTTTTAGCTTTTATCATTATATTTAGGGAAGTTTTCTTGTATACCTTATAGATAGCATATACTTCAGTTTGAGTATCTTTTGAGAGAAGGTCTCATTATGTAATTCAGGCTGGCCTTGAACTATGTAGCCCAGGTTAGCCTCAACTTGGGGTAATTCTCCTGATTCAGCCTCCTAAATTCTGGAAGCTTAGTCTTGACTTTAAAAACTTTATTTTGACAATGTCTTTTAAGTGTTTATAACATTTATATTTAGTATAAATGTACACCCGGATAAAGCTCTACTGTTTCTTTACTGTTTATACCTTGTTTTATTTTTCTTTTATTGCCTTATTGTCTTGCTCATTTTTTAGAATTAGATTTTATCTGTTATTTGATTGAATATAATCTATGCCTCAGAATTATATCTTCATATTTCTAGAGTACTTATCTACATTTTCATTTATATTCTGAGTTTTTAATTATCTTTGTATTTAATTGATTACAGTAGGGAATAATGAACATACATAATATTTGTACTGTTGGATTTAGGCAACAGCCTTCATGTGGAATGTAGAAATCACCATTTAAATCTCTTTCCTTGCTATGGACTGTGTTAATATAGGCTGATTATGTATAAACTGAAAACCACTAGACCATCTTGTAATTTTTGCCTTTAAAAGTAATATATGTTATTAAGATAGGGAAAGAAAAAGTACTATATTATTTTTACCCAGATAGTTTCCATTTATGTTCATTTTCCTTTCATTCCTGAAGTTCCGTCTTTTGACTGGTAACATTTTTGCTTTGTAAATAGAACTTCTTTTACTGTTTATTTTATAGGCTGTTTGTTGGAAAGAAACTGTCTTCATTGTCCTGTGCTTGAGAATGTTATTTCCAAATCCTCAATCCAGAAGTACATTTTCATGGCATATAGAATTCTAAGTACACAATTTAATCCTGTTTTTATTTTTTCACTTTTTTAAAAATACTGTTCCATTACCTTGTGGCCTACAAAAGTTCATAGTCATTTGAATCATTGTCATCTTATGTGGTATTTGTTGCTTTTTTTTTTTTTTTTTTTTTTTTTTTTTTTTTTTTTTTTTTTTTTTTTTTTTTTTTTTTGCTACTTTTAAGGTTTCCTTTTCTTTGTGTTTACTTTTCTGTCCTTTGGCTGAGTTGTGTATGAGCAGTGATGTTATTCTCTTTTTATTTTTTCTCCTTTATTTTGGATTTATTGAACTTGAATCCATAAGTCTAAATCTTGCAAAATTTGAGAAATTTTTACTGTTGTTTTTTAAACAGAAAAAATTGTAACATTTTGTTTCTCCCCTGCCTCTTAAGACTAAATGATTCAAATGATAGGCCTTATTTTATTCTCTTAAAATATGGTTGATCTTTTTTATTTTCTATAATCTTTTCTTGGTTAGTTATAAAAGTAGTCCCCAACTTAGGACAGTTCAAGATTTTTTGACTTGATAATGAATTTATCAGAGATGAAGTACATTTTTATACTTAATCTATTTTATCTTCAAGTCAGATTCTTTTGCCATCGCCATTTTACTTTAAAGTCCTTCAGTATTTTTCTGGAGTAAAATTTCCTTTTCTTTTTTATCTCTTAGATTGTTCTAGTGAGATCTAATAGCTGTTTTAGGATTGTTATCTGATAGCCCTGATATCTTAGTCATCTTAAGTTTTGGTAGCTGTGTATTGTCCTTTTTCTTGTAGAGATTTTCCTGGTTCTTTGTGTGCCAACTAATTCTGTATGATATTCTGGACATTACTACTTTATGTGACTAGATACTATTTACAATCCTGCTTATAATTAAGCATTTTTAAAAGAGTTTTATTAACATTTGTTCTAGTTAGGTTCACTGCACAACTCCTGTGTGGCTTCCTTCCTGTGCAGTGGCTGGAAAGCTAAAGCATGCCTGCTTGCTTTGCTGTTCTCTAAGGAGTCAGGGTATCCTTTGTTAGTCAATAAACAAAGGGAGGATAAAAAGAAAAAAAGAATTTCAGACCCACCTTAGTCATAATTGAAGATTCCCTTCTGAGCTCTAGATACCTGTTTAGATGATACTACTATCACTGCTACTGTCACAGAATTATGTCTTAGGGATTTGGCTCTGCCTGGGATCTGGGCAAGAGAGGAAGCAAGCTCTCCAAGGAAGGGAGGTTACTCTGATTTCACGTCTCTTGCCCCAGCCCCCTTTGATCCCTTGTACCATAAAGAAGCTCTCTTGGAGCTCTTTCCATACACCGTTTAACACTATTGGGAATTAAGCTATAAAAGTAAGAGCTAAGTATAGGCTAGAAAATAATACGTGAGTGTCGACAAGGAAACATACCTTCAATTGTGATTAATTTCTATAGTCATTCTGCTACCATTTGTTTTCCAGAATCCTAGTATAGTTGATTTGTGCACTTTATATGGGATGTCTTAAATGAACTCAAAACAGAAGAAAGGATAGAGTATCTGAATCAGGAGGCTTTCTGGTATTTTGCATATTTAAATTTGGTGTCTCATTTAGTTACCAAATTTCAAATAGAATACATTTTTTTTTTTTTTTTTTGGTGGAGCCAGGGATTGAGCTCAGGCCCTTGTACTTGCTAAGCAAGCTTATTCTACTGAGCTATCTCCCCAGCCCCTTGATTAATATATTATTTTATGTAATTATAAAACAAAAGAATATAGAATGTGAGGTCTTAAAACTAATCTTTAGTTATTTAGGCCAGCTATTTGCCATTCACAAACCCCATTCACCTTAAATGATAGCTAAGATTGTTGAAGTGTTTTATCTACATTAACTCTTTTAATTCTCAGAAACCCTTTCAGATAAATGTAATTGCTTTTAGTTCCATTGTATTATGAAGAAACAAAAGTTTAGTGTCTTTCCTTTCAAAATGTAGTCTTTGAACCAAGCACCTTGCCAGTAGTTTGGCAACCTATAAATAATGCAGAAATCTTAAATTTCAGCCCAGACTTTTGGAATCAGAATCTGCATTTGAACAAAATCTTACAGGTGACTCACTTAAACAGTAACTTTTTAAAGTTGCTAGTACAGAAAAATTGTAAATAACTTATATGAAGGCCACCCTTCATGCCAGTTACCTTTTTGCTCAAACAAATAAGATCAGCTTACTGTTAGCCTAATAATATCCTGATAGAGCCAGCTGCTGAACTTTAACTGTGCTATATGCAATCTGAATTTCCATTATTCTCTGAAGGAGTTAGTATACCAGCAAGTTTTTAGGATATGTACACATTTCAATAGCTACAATAATATCCTGATAGAGCTAGCTGCTAAATTTTAACTACATTGTATGCAACCTGAATTTCCATTCTTTGAAGGAGTTATTATACCAGTAGTTTATTAGGCTGTGACACATTTCAATAGCTACTTATACTGAATCAGTTATCCATAGGGCAAAGGCTTAGCAGCTAATCAGTTCAGCCTGTCTGTTATATCAAGAGAGATGAAGAAATGTGCCAGTTTTTGAATCACATTTACCTAATCTAATCAGACTATATTATTCGTATTGTTTCCCTTAAATACATTCCCCATACCAAAGCCAAAGTGACATTTTAAAAATAAATCAGATCAAGCTGGGTGTGGTAGTACAATGCCTGAAATCCCAGCACGCAGGATGCTGAGGCAGAAGAAGCATTGAAAGTTTGAGGCCAGCCTGGGCTATAGAGTGAGTTCAAGGCCAGGTTGTACTACATAGCAAGACCCTGTTTCAAAAGAAGAAAGGAAAAAAAAAAATCAGGTCATGCTTTGCTTAAGACTCTGTAGGCTTCCCATTACTTCACTTCAAACCACTGTTTACCCTATTTTAGGTGACTGCTTCCCTTTCCTTCTCTGGCCTTATCTCAAAGCTGAAATTCTGTCAGTGTGCTTCAGCTGTATTGCCCTTTCATCTGTTTAATGAGCAGAACAAGCTCTATCCCACTCACTTTCACAGTGCCCCCTCTTTTTGTTTGGATTTGCCTTCTCCCTGAAGTTTTACATTGACTTCTTCTCACATTCACTCTCAGTTCAGCTGTTGGCTATCAGTGAGCGCTTTGCTGACCTACAATGATGAAAATACTTTCCACAGCCATACATGCTCATGCTCTATAGTTTGGCATTCTTACGTTGTATTTGTGATGTTTTTCATTGGCAGGAAGTCATTTACATGACTTGTTACCTCTTCCCCCAACATCACCCTTGGAGGAATATTAAGGTGAATAAAAACCAAGAACTCATCTGTTTGCTCTAGCATAGTTTGCTCTAGCATACTGAAACCTTGGTGTGTGTCCATGAATGTCAAATAAGTTCATTAATGTAAAGCCCTGAGAATGGGCCTCGCATATTACGTGAAATTTAAATTGCTGTTGTTATTGTAGAAATGATACTAGTTTCAGGCATTTTTAGAAACTCAGTGGAATAATGTACTGAATATGCTTAAGGGTAATACCTAGATATAAAAACTGAATACTTCAGGATGTATTATAAATAGTAAAATGTTTTTATAGAATTGAAAAAGTGAAAATAATAGTGCTATCATTGGAGTTTTTACTCCATGCTTTTCATTTAAGAATTTAGGCAGTTGCTGGGGATATAGCTCAGCAGCACAGGTGCCTGCCTGGCAAATGCAATATCTTGAGTTAGATTCTTGGCACCAAAAGAAAAAGTTTGGACAGTTGTGTTCTGGTTATCATAGAGACAGGGGATCCTCAGAGTTATGTCCATCTTCTGAAATTATTCACCAGTAAGGATATGAGCTACTATTTTTGAATTTTACAATTTAAAACTAATTTTTTTTATAAATGATTACTCCTAGATATTAGCTTAAAATGGGGCATATAACTCAGCATAGAGTCCTTGCCTATCACATGCAAGGGCCTGGGCTCAGTGCTCAGTAAAACATACATACGTGTTGTGTGTGTGTGTGTGTAGATGACTTCCAATCTAACTTTCATTAGTAATATTAGATAACATAGCATGTTGAAGGTGGGATTCACTGATACAGTTCTTCTGTATTGGGAGCTGGGGATATATAGCTCAGTGGCATAAGCACCTGCCAGGCAAGTGCATGGTCCTGAGTTCAATCCCTGGTACCGCTAAAAAAAAAATCTTTCTGTATGGCCTGTTTATTGATAAGGTCATCAAAATAAACGTGCATGTACATAGCATTCTATATATTCTGAATTATTCCTGCTTTTTTCCCTGTGACTATAGGTAACGGTGAACCTCTTCCAGATGCAGCACCTACAAGTTGCCTCCCTTGCACACAGTTTACAGTCTCTGTGTGACAATGCCAAACTCTATGATCCAGGACAAGAATATAGTGAATTTGTTAAGGCAACAAATTCAACTGATGAAGAAAAAGTTGATGGGTGAGAACTAATACATAGATGAAATTATTTCAAAAGATAAAAACACTTGCTAAGTTTTGGTATGGTATATGGCGTTAACCTTTCAGACGTTGGCAGAATTAATAGTATTTTCTGAATATTTTTATGTTATTGTATGATTTCTTAGTACATTTTTAATTTTTTTAATCTTATACTTACTTATTTATTGTGGTACAGAATCTCACTATGCAGCTCAGACTCATAGTGATTCTTCTATCTCCGCATCCCCAGCACTGGGGTTACAGGTGTGCACCACCATGCCTGGTTTTGGTGGCCAGCATGGCATATGGTGCCAGGGATTGAACTCATATTTTTGCACTTGTCAGGTGGGTGCTTAGACTGTTGAGCTATCTCCCCAGCACTGATTTCTTAGTACATTTAGGAATAAATACCATCCCCTTTGGAGGGAAGCCTTCCATTTTGACACTTATCTCAATTTTAACCACAAGATACATTACTGACTGTACTATGGCTTCTACTTTATCTCATCTGTAATAAGCACAAATTAAAAGTTTTATTCAGATCTAAAAGAAGCTAAGCCACATTATATATTTTGTTCTTAATATTTAAATTGTTATGAATTCATTTAGTAAACAAATATTTCTAACTGGAATAGCCTGATTATTAGTGATGAACTTTTTTTTTTCTTTAGGAACATAAATAAGCAAGTAACATCTGCATACAGACCTGCTGACTCTTTGGAGGATGTTGTACGCCTTTCTGACAGTTGTAATAAAATTGAAGAGGACAGATGCTCTAACAATATAGATATAGCAGGTAGTTTTCACATGAACACTGGATTCCAAAAGCAGACTGCTCCTGTGTGCTTGTTAATTAAACTGGAGTTCTGGAATTAGAAAATTAAGCCTTACAGATTTTAATGTTAAGAGGCTTATTCACAGTTGTAACTACGATGCCTTAAAGACTGTAGTTGTCTTGTTAGAAGAATTGTCTTATTTTCTTAAGTCAGTATTTTACCTTATGAAATCTACCTGTAACCAAGTTTTTGACTGTAAATATTTTTTCTTAAAGGTCCTTCTTTCATAAGATCATGGACATTTGGGATGTTCAGTGATTCTGAGAGTACTGGAGGGAGTAGCGAATCTAGATCTCTGGATTCAGAATCTATAAGTCCAGGTACATAAATATTTGACTCTACAGTAAAAACTCAATGAAAGACCAGTGATTGTTTTGAGTGCATGTTTTTTAAGCACCTAGGATATACATGTATATGTGCAGTCTAAAGAAAAATAGTGAGGCAAATCCACAAATAGTTGGATTAATAGTTGTACTTTTACCTAGTCTAAGAAGTAGAACATTATCAGTTGATCAGAAGCCCCATTCTTTCTTTTTTTTTCTCCTGTATTTTAGGGCAGGGTCTACAGGGTCTCACTACCTAGATTGGGCAATAGTGATTATCCTGTTTATGGCCTCCCATGTGCTGAGATTACAGGTGCATGCCACCACACCCAGTCTCAGTCGCCATCTCAGGGGTGGGGCTAGCATGGCAGGCTGGGGATTGATCCCTGGCTGCTGCACTCTGCCTAAACAGATGCTTTAGTCAGCTGAGCTATCAGGCTGGCCCAAAGCCTCCTTCTTGATGAGATTATTATCCTGAATTTTTGTCATTCATAGATATTAACTATAGGTAATGGAATTTTGCCCATTTGTGGAGCTTACATAAATGCAAGCAGAATTTTTTTTTTTTTAATGACTTCATTTTACACCCTGTCCATTTTGAGATTCATGTTACTATCAGTAGCTGCCTTTATTTTCAGTTCTGTTCTATTGTATGAAGCAAAATAACATCTTTTGGATGTTAATTGTTATAATGGAAAAAATGGCAAACAATTTTCTGTGCCTATTACTTGTTGTTGAATTTTATAAACATTTCAAGATACTTTGATATAAATTGTCTCAAAATTCTCAGAAAGTCAGAGTTAAGTGTTTTGAAGTCTACACTAGTAAGTTCAAAGAGGTTAACTGGTAACTTGCTAAATAGCTAGCAGAGGGTACCATTTGAATCCATGTGATTCTCATTTCTACATTCTTTCTTCATTCCTTTACCAATTGCAACTCCAGTCCTGTTCTTTCTGGCTGTGTTCCCTCATCCTAGGCTCTCGGAAGATACTAACTCATCAAATTCCAAGACACTATATAAAGGAAGGCAATTTTTCTGGATTTTGTGGACTTAATTATCACCTGCCACCTTGTTACCTCCTTTTACATTAACACTATCTGAAGGATATCTTGAAGATACAAGCCTAAATTTTTTTTTTTTTGGTGGAACTAGTAATTGAATGCAGGCCCTTGTGCTTGCCAGGGAAGCTATTATTCCACTGAGCCATCTCCCCAGTCCCACAAGCCTAATTTTTAAACTAGATATTTCTAGTTAACTTGATAAAAGCAGAGTGGTTCTAGCTAGCACCAAAAATTAATACACACTCTAAAACAGGATCTAAGTTATTTGGGATCCAGTGGGTATGATGACAAATTTGAAATCTAGATCATGATAAGTGGGTGAGACTGGAAGTGTTTTTCCTGAGAAAAAGCAAACTTGAGTCTATGACAGTCTTCTACAAATACTAGAATTAAGAAGGATTTGAGTTACAGTGCTTGTTTTTCCTTTGAGAAAAACATGACCAAAGGCTGGGATTCATAATGAAGACAGGTTTCCTCTCAGCAATGAAAGGTAGCTCTGAAATAAAACAAATGACCTTGTTGATTTCTCAGTTACTGGGAACACATTCAAAGCAAAAACTAGGCCACCACCTTTAACACATTGTAAAGAAAAATCCTTTTGAGGAGAGACTATATAAACCATTTATAAAAAGTATTACTAGGGGTAGGGGAGATGGCTCAGTGGAATAAGCGCTTCCCTGGCAAGCACAAGGGCCTGAGTTCAATCCCCAGTTCTGCCAAAAAAAGAAAAAAAAAGAAATATCCTGAGGTTTGAATTTATTTGGAAAAGTCATATGTGATTAAATTTCTTTTGTTTCCAGAAATGAATAGCAGAATTCTTTGCTCTCTAGTGTGTGCAAATGGAAGCATATATCTGAATCAAAGTTAATAAAATACTATGACTTATATAACTCCAAAAATGTTGTCATCTATTTTTAATATTCTATAATGAATAGTCAGGTAATGGAATCATAATTTTCTCTTAGGGGACTTTCATCGAAAACTTCCACGGACTCCATCCAGTGGAACTATGTCTTCAGCAGATGATCTAGATGAAAGAGAGCCACCATCCCCTTCAGAAGCTGGTACAGTATTTACCTGAATTAATACCCATTAGACCAGGTGAAGGAATAGCACTGTACATTCTTGGGAAAAGTGTAATTTTTGAAGACCCACTATTTTGCTATATATTCAATAAAAGTTATCATAATAACTCAAACATATCCCTATAATTACATTCAAATGAATTGATAATGTATTAATCAGATATTTACAAATGTAAGACTAAGCAATAAAATTTAGATCTAAAATGTAATGACATGGTGTTATGATAGTAGACTAGATAAATACTGTTTACTAAGTCCAGTAGCAGTTACTTACTTACTATTAAAACAGTGGCAGTGCATCAGAAATTCTAAAAAAGTCCCCTCTAAAGAAACAATTCACAGAGCCAAGTAGGAGAAGTATAATGCTCAAAGACAAGCAAAGTATGGATACAACTTGAATTAGACTCAGATAAACTAGTTTTACACATTTGATACTTCCAGACCGTTGGTTTAGCATAACTTATTAAATTAATGGGATATTTGACCTCAGGTATGGTATTGAAATGGAATCCGCAAGTATTATCTGTAATTTTATAATAAATTAAGAATGACTTTGTTCTTAATGCAAATAATGGTTGTAGGTAACCTTTGAAGGATTTTCTTCCTAAAAATATAATGCCGCTTATGAATATATTTCTAAACTCTATAAAGGGCATCTTAAGAATAATAGAAATTTGCTGGTTCTAGAAACACTATACTATTATATCTTAGAATTATCTGATTCAGTGGTGACCTTTATTCATGGTTAAGATATTTGTTAAAGCTGTATTTTATAAGATATGTATAAATTGGATGTTTATTTTGATGTTAGAAATTTAGAAGTTTTTCTATTTATATGTGGATGATTGCAAAGTCTAAAGATTAATCAAAGTACAATATGGCATAATTTTTTGTCATCTTGCCATTCTCATATACTAACATTTCCATTGTAAGGACCCAGTTCTCTTGGAACATGTAAGAAAACATTGATGTCAAAGGCAGCTGTCACTCACAAGTTTCACAAATTAAGATCCCCCACGAAATGCAGGGATTGTGAAGGCATTGTAGTATTCCAAGGTGTTGAATGTGAGGAGGTAAGATATTGTTGCAATTACTTTGGCCCCTTTCCTCTTTTGCTATATGTTTTGTTATACTTTTTCTTATATTGATATATTGCAAATATATTTTTAATAAATTGTACTGGCAGTATATTCTCTACAATCTTGTACTTTGTCTTTTTATTGTTAAGTGTATTTCAGACACTGCTAGCTGTACCTCTTACATTGATTTTTTTTGTTGGTGGTGGTGTTATTGGTATTCCTATATTTTGCTGAGTTGTTACTAGTTTTAAGGTAAACTAATTAGTTTCACATTATCTTTCTCTTTTAGTGTCTCCTTGTTTGTCATAGAAAGTGTTTGGAAAATTTAATGATTGTTTGTGGTCATCAGAAACTTCCAGGGAAAATGCATATATTTGGAGCAGAATTCATACAAGTTGCAAGAAAGGAACCAGATGGCATTCCCTTTGTACTCAAAATATGTGCCTCAGAGATTGAAAATAGAGCCTTGTCTTTACAGGTACAATCTAACTCTTAAAATTTTTAAAATATGAATGCCTGAGTAATATATTTTTTTTCTAAACTAAATTTTTTTCCTTTAAAGAAAAGAATCTTTAAAGGAAAGCCATACTCTCAAATTGTAAAAACTAAATGTATTAAAATTGAGTTGGAAAATGCTAATTCAGTTGGCCCTGGCTAGTTTTTTGCTAAAATACTAATGAAAGTTGAGATAGACACATCAAACATGTTTACATACCTGCCTTTAGTCATTTGTGCTAAAGTAGAGTTTTTTTCTTTTTTTATTTAAGGGAATTTATCGTGTTTGTGGAAACAAACTTAAAACTGAGAAACTGTGTCAAGCCTTGGAAAACGGAATGCACTTGGTGGACATCTCAGAGTTTAGTGCCCATGACATCTGTGATGTCTTGAAATTATACCTTCGACAGGTAAAGGGTTTACATGAAACCTACTGTTAAGTAAAAAGCTAAAATACGATTTGTGTTTTGTTTATAATATTTGCTGCACATATATTTTCGTTGGCTTAGATGATATTGATGTCTTTCTAATTATTAAAATGTACAGATCAGAGTGTAAAAATATGTGCATAGTTTAAAAAATAGTACTATAACTCATATTCTGTCACCTAGCTAAGAAAATAGAATCATCATATACATTGCCAGACTTCCGTATGCCTCTTCCAAGTGTCAGCCTCACAATTTCACCTAAAAAACCTTTCTTAGCTGTGTTAAAGGAATAAACATTTTCTTAATGGAGTAAATAACACTAAATTTTTATATAATTTAATTTTGAGAAACTTCCTTGAAAGATAAAGAAAGACCAGTATTCCCTCTTACATGAAGATTCAGTGAGTAGTAAGTATAATGGTGTCTGGATCAGACTGGTTTTTGCCTTCACTGGTATTTTAAAATTGTGCGAAGTCAGTAAGTGGTAAAGGCCATGAAAGTTGATCATATTTAGGACATCAGACAGAATTATAAGTGGTGTAATAGAAGTCTAGCAGAAATATGGCCAGGAAGTAAGCTATACTCTTTTCTGAATTAATATTAAAATTACATTAATAATGTTTAAGTTATTATAACCATAACAATTTAAAATTATTAAATTAACATACTAATGCTCACTATTATGCCTACAGTTTGCAGAAGTAGCTCCAAAAGAAACACACTGATGGGGTGAAATAAGTGACCTACCTGGCTTTAGAAAACAGCTTACAGAGTGGTTATAGGAACTTCAGTGTGTCATGAGCCAAGTACAAAAAAGATTTTGGCCAAGCCCAGCTGGTATTCTGTCCTTGGGGGAAATGAGCAGTTAATAACAGAATAGTCCTGCTGTTTCTCAACATATTCATCTCTAGCATTGTATTGCTCCAGTGTAGATCCTTTCTAATATTGTGAATAGCTGTCACACTGAAATCTCTTCTGTTTTCTCTCTTTTTTGCGAAACCAGGGATTGAACTCAGGCCCTTGCACTTGCCAAGCAAACTCTTATTCAACTGAGCTATCTCCCGGCTCCCGTCTTTTGTTTTTGAGGGGGGAGAGGGAATAAGGGCATTACTGGGATGAACCCAGAGCCTTATTCTGAGCTATATTCCCAGTTGAGAGAGCTTCATTTTGGCGTAGGCTGGCCTCAAACTTGTGACCTTGTTGCCTTGGCTCTCTTGAGTAGCAGGGGCCACACATAAGCCCTCTTCTTTTGTGAGGGAATGCCTCTCATATAGCCCTTATTTTTTATGTTTTCTGCTGTTTTGATTGTGTTCATTTTTGGTCAAGGTGGAATAAAGAATATTTGAAAATTTATTCATCTATAAATGTCTTTATTCTACTGCCTCAATGGAAATGGAATAGAGTAGTGTGGAAGCTTATAATTGTCTAGACTGGAAATTAATTTTTGAAAAAAATTTTGAAGACATTCTGTGGTGGGATCGAAAGGTATGGAAAACCCAAGTTCTTAGCAATTATAATATGAACTGAGGATTGAAATAGTTTCTTTTTTGAAGCTTGGAATATTTCCATTTGTTCTTAACTCTATATGTGGTCTTATTTTTTTCTCTCTCTGAAAACTTACGGAATCTTACTCTCTTTTATCCTAAAATTTCACAATGATATACCATCATGTAGATACATTTTCACTTGGCACTTTGGGTACATCACAATCTCTATAAATCTGGTTAATCCTGTAGTTCTTGAAACTTCTGTTGGTGGTGTTAACACATTTCGTCTCCCTCTTTTCTGTACTTTGTGTTTATATACTTGGTGACCTGTTGGGGTTTTCCAGCACCTTTCCATTTTCTTTTGTTTTTGCTGTCTTTCCACACTTTCTAAGTGAATTTCATCAGCTTTTCCATTGCTGTAAATTATTTCATTCCTCACTTCATATTATAATTGCTCAGAACTCTGATTTTCTATCCCTTTGCAGTAATTCCTTTCTTGTGCAAAAAAATCCTGCAAATGTTTTTTTTTTTTTGCAAAAGGACTGCAAAAATCCTGTGTACCTAAGGATACTGTGGGTTTTTTCCTCTGCCTGTCTAGTAAAAACAGATGATATTAAATTTTCTAGTAGTCATATAAATAAAAATAAACAGTTAAGTCCATTTTCATATTTTAACATTGAAAATACTTAAACATCAACCTTTAGTACACCTCAGTTTGAACCAGTTTCTAGTAATTAGCAGCTACCATATTGACAGCTAGTTTTAGACACTTTAAAATTACTTTTTTCTACCCATTTGTGTGTGTGTGTGTGTGTGTGTGTGTGTTTATCTGCCCAATGTTCAAGTTGGGAATTGAAATCTCTTTAGAAGCTCTTGAACACATGAAAGCCTTGGAAACTTGGAGTTTTATGGTAGGGTGCTCTAGGTATACCGAGGAACACCTGATATGTGTGTCAGATCCTTGCTCTTGGACTGGCCTAATCTTACTCTGAGAGGGTCTTTCCTTGCTTATACCTGTGGTGCCAGGAGTATAAGAAGGCTATAAGCTCTGTAGTCCACATGTAGGCAGACAGCAGATTACCATTTGCAGTCTGGCATTGCCTATCCAGAAACCCCCCATTATACATTGCCCAGAGAAGAAATCTCCATATTTCTGGGGAAGAGAAAGCTGCTCCATAGTGTAGAATAGGCACAGAAATCTAGAGGGCTAAGCTGTTTCTGTCGCCTACCCACCACTCTCCAAATCAGAGGCTTTAGTGCTGACACTTAAATTGGGACCCAGGAGATGGCTCAGTGGAATAAGTGCTTCTCTAGCAAGTGCAGGGGCATAAAAGTTCAATCCTTGGTTCCACAAAAAAAAAAAAAATTCTGTAAATCATTCACAGGGATTCAGCTTTCTTATAATTGCTATATCAACACTTATTTATCTCCTCAGCTTATGTGATGCTGCTTTTGTGTATTTTATTTTTCTGGTCCCTGTAAGCCTGCTGCATTGTTGTGAGGTTTCAGTGAGGGAAAAATTAAGAATAATTGTTGATTCTTCTATGTTAGCAGGGATTGACAATTCTTTAATCACATTATACAAAGAACCCTCACTGAGAAATGGAGGTTGAGTACCTTTGAATGATTATGTAAATTTCATCCTTCATTTCTTGTGGCTAGTCAAGGAGAAGAGATAAATAAGGTTCAATATTGTGCACTCTCATTCTGTCTCAGAAATACTGTATTTCTGAGGCCTTCATGTGGGAAGCCATGCTCATTTCTTACAATAGTATCAGAGAGTAGCCTTCATTTTTCTTATTAACCATGTGGAAACCTGAAACTTTTTAGAGGATAGGCTGTCCTTCAGATCTCAAAATGGTAGAGGCACAAATTGATTTCAAAGTGGCACCTATTTCCACAGGTAATATAGAACATGAGATAGCCAGAGGTATAGTGTATTTTCTATTGCAGAGCAAGGGAAATGTTGAAATTCTTTATGACAGTGGGTATTTATTAGTTTGAGATTTTTTTTTCTGACCTACTCATGACTCATCATCAGTCTGTATTTAAAAATAAGATAAATGTTGAAAATGTCTTTTGTAGGTTATACTATCTGTTGTTAAAGTCTTTAATCTGGCATCTAAAATACAGAGGTCCTATACCATTTTGTTGTTTTTGTCACATTCATACCAACAAAATGCACATTATCACATTTTTCTTTTTTTAACTTTTATTATCCTGTGTTTATTTTAATAAAACAGTGGAAGATCATGCTAACTTTGAGATAGTAATGACCAAAATAGGTATAAGATATCTGTCTCTTGATTTTTTAAAAAATTCCATTATGCAACTTTAGACTTGAGTTTTACTAATCATCTGTTAACTTGTTTTTAACATAATTTATGACAATAATTTTAGATTCACTTTGTAGGTCCTACCTACAACATGTACAATAAAAGGATTGGACTTAAATCTTGTTAATCTAAAGGGACATTGAGTAGATGTCAATAGTAGTTCATTGTTAAGAGAAAAAATAGACAAAATTATATTCCTAATGTAATTTTATTTTCTTAGCTCCCAGAACCATTTATTTTATTCCGATTGTATAAAGAATTTATAGACCTTGCAAAAGAGATCCAACATGTAAATGAAGAACAAGAGATAAAAAAAGATAGTACTGAGGACAAAAAATATCCAAATATGTGTGTAGAAATAAACCGAATTCTTCTAAAAAGCAAAGACCTCCTAAGACAATTGCCAGCATCAAATTTTAACAGTCTTCACTACCTCATAGTACATCTTAAGCGGTAAGAATTTTATATAAATAGAGCATCCACTGGTGGGTAAAGTTTTTTGTTAAATAAAATTTATGGTTTTAACTATTTTTAAATGTACAGTGTGGAAGTGTTTTTTGCATTTACATGTTGAGGTATTTTTAAAGTAATTTTTATTATGTATTAGGGAAAGAGACATTTAATATGTGTGCATGCAGCTGACAGGTTCTCTCAGCTACCTCCTTTATGCTTCTGGCTAGGTTTCTTCCCTTGTCTCATTTAGGGACAGACCTGCACACAAGCACAGTGCCACAGCATTCTTGTTCCAGTGGTTGTACACAGCATGCAGGGGAGGATTGATGGTGAAATAGAGAAGTCCTTGATCAGATTTTAAAACTGAGCAGTGATTTGCTGGACAGATACTTTAGGTAGAAGATAACAGACAGGGTGGCACAAGACAGTTAGGGTTAGGCTACAAAATAGTGAGCAGTAAGAGGATATCATGCATATCTGGCAGATGAGTTGATGGTCTTGTTTCTAAACTCACTAGAAAATTTGAACCAGGAATTTAACATGCTCAGATTTGCCTGTTAGAGCTTTGCAGCAGAATTATGGTAAATGGGTTCGAAGGGAGATCTTTGATACAAATCAGGTCTCCTGGAATAGCTATTGAAATAAAAGGCTGTCAGAACTTAAAGTAAAGCCACAGGAGTAGAATTAGGTATTGAACAAAGAGACCTTCATATTGGTTTGAAAACTAGTGATGGTCAATGAGAAAAATTGACAGTCGTACTTCAGTTTCCAGTATAAGGAGCTATGAGGGTATACCATATACTCAGGTCAGAGCAGTTTTTAAGGAGTTTTTTTGTTTTGTTTTGTTTTCCTGGTAGTAAAGCATCAATAGTTCTGTTATTTGAATTTTATAGTAACAAAACTAAAACCCAGTTTGGTGTGTGGTAAATATTTCAGTCAAATAATTGTCACCCTTTTGTAGACTATCCACATATGACCCTTCCCTTTCCTAGACTTTTGTAGCCTATTTTTCTTCTACTTTTTCCAACCCACAGTCAGCCACCATTAAGAAACTCTTAACAGACTAATCTTACGTAGCTTTATGTTCTGCTTTGCAGGGTAGTAGATCATGCAGAGGAAAACAAGATGAATGCCAAAAATGTGGGCGTGATATTTGGACCAAGTCTTATTAAGCCAAGGCCCACAACTGCTCCTGTCACTATCTCCTCCCTTGCTGAATATTCAAATCAGGCTCGATTGGTAGAGTTCCTCATTACTTACTCACAGAAGATTTTTGATGGATCTCTGCAGCCACAAGATGTTATATGCAGTACAGGTGTTGTTGCACCTCAGGTTGATCAGGGATGTCTTCCGAAACCTCTGTTATCACCAGAAGAAAGAGATGCAGAACATTCCATGAAATCACTTTTTTTTTCTTCAAAGGAAGTGAGTTTTGATTTTTATAGAATTGTGTTCAAACATTGTGGTGCTTATATTAATAAATTAATGATCTTTTGCTTTTTTCAACTTTAAAAATTCTCTTCCATCATTGACAGGATATCCGTAATGATGGCAACATTTTTGAATCAACTCGATCATTTGAAGAAAGAGAACACAAGCCTAATGCGTTGGAAAAATGTGATGCGTGTCTCATTGGTGAGTAGCCATGTACAAATCTGTTTGTTCTACATAAAACTTAGAAATAAGCCATGATTAAAAGAGCAGATAAGTGCAGTTGAGGGAAATCCAAAGTTCAGAATTATATTAGTTGATGGATCATTGCTAGCCGCTGAGAAAGTTCCTCTTCACATTTAAATGAATATCCTTCATCCTGATGTTTTTTACAAAAAAATAATCTTGGAGTTCATAGGTGCTTTTTTTTGTATTCTCTCTGAGGAATATTCTTTTTTTAATTTTTTTATTTTCCATAATTTTATTGAAGAACAAATAGCAATGAGACAGGTTTGAATCAAATTAGTAGAACAATTTCAATAATTAATACATTGCATATTGTTTTCTTAGTGGTTATTTGTTGTACAAGGTACAGACATGATGTTCAATTTACAGACACTGTTAGAGCAGATGCTTCTGTTCGTTGAATTAAGAGAACATAGCTGTATACCTATCTTTTTTTTAAAGCTGAATTATAGTACAGTTTCAATAATCAATACTTTTTACGTTGTTATCTTCCTAGTGGTTATCCATAGGAACAAGAAAGGATATCCTGTCCAAACACTATTAGTACAAATCTTTCTTCTCATGGAATTACGCAAAAGTACTGCATATTTATCCTAACTGTACTGTATGTACAAATACAGAATGGTCCTTCTTTTGTATTCCCCTTTTTTGTTTAGTCCTGTCAGAGATGGGTATTTTATTGTCATTCAATTATTATAGGTGCTTAAATTGAGCAAAACAATCCAACACAGTCCAGCAGTCCACAATAATAGTGGCTTATCCAAAGAAGTTGTTGACTAGAGCCATATATAGCTCAGCATATTATTATGCCTTATTTATTGATTCTTATCATGAGGTCCATGTAAAAATGTGTTGAACAGTATGTTGGGTCACAGCATCTTCTATATTACTGTCCAGGCCATGCCTCTGCTCCTCAGGAGACAAACCAGGCTCCTGACTGCAAAAAAATGTAATTTTAAAATTTTTTTCAGAAACTTGTGGCCCAAATTTGATACATTAAGTGCTATGTCAAGCATTTCTGACTGTGGTCTTTTTTTTTTTTTTTTTTTTAATGTATTTGGTGCAGGGTCTCACTATGCAGCTCAGACTTGTAGTAATCCTTATGTTCAGCCTCCCCAGCGCTGGGGTTACAAGGTGTGTGCCACTTTGCCTGGTCTGACTGTAGTCATTTTATTCACTTTCTTTCTGACTATTTTGTTATTGTGAATTAATCTTGTAGAAAAGCTTTCATTTATTATTGTATTTCTGCAATACAACATATTAAATGTAATATATTGTTTGATTTTTTTAAAAATACAGTCATGGATGTTAAATTGGATATATAATCAAATAAAAGCAAGGATAACCTCAGAAAGCATATAAAGGCAGAGCGCCATGCGTTGTCCGCTCTCTGTGAGTCACGAGGCTTATTCCTGGACTACATTTGTCTGGTGTGAGCTTCCTAACGCTTCTTTAGCTGTGTTCATGTAGCTAACAGTCTGAGAGATTAATATGGCAGAGATCATACATGTGCCTCATAAATTCTTCAGCTAGGTTTTGAACCCAGTCCTTTGTCACTCTTAAACCTAACGTTTTTTTCATTATCTCATAGATTCAAGTCCCAATTAGTAATAGTACTGAAAATAATCATAGAACATAATTTTCCAGTATTCTATTTATGCCAAGCAGTTCTAAGCATTACCCTTATTAAGTGATTTACAACACAGGACAACATCAGTGCACACAGGAATACTTCTTGACAGATGAAGGCAGGTAGGAACACTGTAGTAGCTTTCCAGGGCAGAAGTAGACCAGGAGCTGAGGCAGGACCCAAGCAGGTCGCCACAGAGCCTGCTCTGCTCCACTAGGCTAGAAGTTCATCCTGCTTCCAGTCCAGCCACAATGGGCCAGATCCTTCAGGCTGTGCTGTAGTTGTGGGGAAGTGTCTGGGACAGCGAATCGCAAGAGTGTTGCCTTGGAACCCAGGGAAGGGTGTCAGTCAGCAGGCCCTCGTGAGGAAGGAAGCTAGATGAGAGGATGCCTGCCAGGTGGCCTTGGTGGGCACCTCTCTGCACACCGCTGCCCACATCGTAGGAGAAGGACCAGGTGTGAGAGAAGAGGCTTGTGGACTGTGCACAGGGCCAGCTGTGGGGCAAGGTCAGAGTGGTGTCAGGGTACTGAGCTGGTTGATATCTCTCAGCAAGAAGAAGGAGTGCGGGCCTTTCCGGAAGTTAGAGTGTCTAGGGTGGGTGAGCAGAGGGGACAGGTGAGGAAGAGTCAAGGGCCAGTAGGAGAAAGCATGGACTAGGGGACAGACTAGAGAAGCAGAAGGTAAATCTGGGAACAACATGGGGAAAGTGGCATTGGCATTACTTTATTTTTTACTTAAAATACAAGTTAATTTGACCTAGCGAGTGTTCCAGTTGATGAGCTAGCTGATCAGAGATGGAGAACATCCAGGGCATCTAACAAGCTGTACTCACTGAGGACTGAATGTAGCTGCAAAGTAGGCTAAGTGGGTGCTGACAGAATCCTTGAGGTTTGGGAGATGCCTACAGTAGGTTGGCCTGCATAGTGGTATAAGTTTTCTGCAGTTACTTTACTGATTTCTGCCTGTTAAATTCATGACACAGTCTTTGACTCAAGAAATTACTTATTCATGAACATTATATTAAAATAAGTTAATTCAGAATATGTTTTGTTTTGGTTTTAGTTTTGCAAAGCCTGCTGTTTTGAGTTCCCATCGTTAACTTTTCTGTTAAATGTAAATCATGGAGTTAAGTAGCTCTTTCTTTTGCAGACAACAAAGTACCTTTGCTTCTAGACCCAGAGCTTGAATCAGCATCCCAAAAGATGGAGGATGTTTGTAAAACCTCTAAACCATTTACTGTGAAATCTGATAGAGTAACAAATACTTCAAGGACCAAGAATAGACCTGTAAGTTTGCCCCTTGATAGAATACTTCTTGCAAGCCCTCTTAACGAAAGAAATGGCAAAAATATGGGAAATACAAATTCAGACAAGCTTTGCAAGAATCCTACCTTTGAAGGACTTAACAGAAAAGATACTCCCACTACTGTTTGTTCCAAATTTAATGGCATTGACCAGCAAACTCTACAGAAAACATGGAGCAAGCAGTGTAAACAGAATAATGTAACTGCTCAGTCTACAATGTCCAGTGGCCTCCAAGAAAAAGGAGTGACAACAAACCTCAGGATCAGTGGGGACAATCCCAGTAGTGCCATGAAGCCCTGCAAGCCTTACACAGAGCCACTCAGGTCAGCAAGAGAAGCCACAGAGAGACGGTCATTGGATTCTTACCCTCTTGCTCCTGTTAGAGCACCCAGAACCCTGCAGCCCCAGCACTGGACAACGTTTTATAAACCACACACTCCCACCAGCACTGTCAGAGGGAGTGAAGAGAAACTGGTTTCTGTCTCAGCAGCACTGTCTCCTGGCTCAGCTCATACTGCCCAGAGCCAGGTAGCAAAATCACTCCCAGACTCAGAAGACACCTCGGCTTGTCTCACACAGCTGAGCAGTCAGCCCAAAGGGAGCTCTGAGGAGCGTGACTTGCCTGATGTGACTGCAATGTGCCAGAGGCCAAGGCTAAAACGAATGCAACAATTTGAAGACCTTGAGGACGAAGTCCCACAATTTGTGTAGGCTTATCAAAATTCACAATTTCTTTTTTTCCTGTTGGATGTCGTGTTTGTCTTATGAAAGACATTTTGACAGGGTCTCCATTGTATAGAATTGCCTAAGTGCGGAGTTCACTGTGTGTTGTGTTATGTATGTAGGTCATACTGGATGGTATTGTTTCTATATGGCCACATTTGTGCCTCACTGGAATTATCTTTGAATTCTGTTTTTGAAGTTGTGACTAACAAAGATAGATTCATATTTTTTAATGTTCAGGTGACTTTCCCCATAAAGTGGTCCAGTTAAAAGCATCCCTAATATATGACAAGGTTCTCAACTAATAGATGCAATTTGAGGGCTTGTAATTTTTTTTAAATGAAACTACATATTTATAGAATATTTCAGAATGGCTGAATGATCTTTATTTGATATGAATATTTTCAACACAACTTTATAGTGCATCTTTGACCATTTATGCTTTTTTAATATGTATGTAATCTTTTTTCAATTGGCAATTCACTTAACATTTTAATATTTACATAGTAGCCAAAAAAGGCTTGCAAATCAGTATTTAATTGCATTGTATACGTTTTTATATGTGGTGGTCAATTA
This sequence comes from Ctenomys sociabilis, assembly GCA_004027165.1. NCBI lineage: Eukaryota > Metazoa > Chordata > Mammalia > Rodentia > Ctenomyidae > Ctenomys > Ctenomys sociabilis. The sequence goes on from PVKA01001777.1 coordinate 107,396, forward strand.
AATTATAAAAAGAAAATGCACTTAAACCCTTATTTCTAAATTATATAGTTTAGTTAATATCTTATTTGGCTTTAGATATTTTTAATACATTTGATAATTTTTACCCTTTAGTTTTGTCTATATAAACTTCTTTTTCAACATTTTGAACTTTTTGGCATTTTATATAACTGTCCCAAAAAATACATGTTTCAGAAATTATTAAGTTCAGTACATTTCCTTTTGATATTGTTTGGGCTTTCTTAAAACCATACATTTTGTGTGAAATGTTTTGACTTATGAATCAGTATGTACTTTTTCTACCTAGACTCTGAAAATGTACATTTCATCTGAGTTGAGCAAAGATTTATTTAAGTTAATTTTGAGAATACAATTTGGTAAGCCTCACTATTTGGACTTTGTGAGAAGGAAGGCATATATGACTGGCTCTATTTCATTTATAAAATAGTGAGTATTTGGAGCAACTGCATCCCTGTTACTTTTCTGGGTTCCATCATGTGTGTCAAAATGGGATATAAAAGGGACAAAAAGTAAAATGTGTGTGAATTATATATTTGTAGAAAATGCTTTTGTATGAACATGTTATACTTGATAAAAAATATATGTGTGTGTGTATATGTATATATATATATATATATATTGTTAAATTATTTCAAGTTCTTGTGGCTTCTCTGCAATTGCTACCTATTAAGATATGGTACTTCGAAGTGGTTGATTAACTGTTGACTTACTGGTCAGCACCTGGGTTCGTACCTCCTTTGACTCCAACATGGAAAGTATTTTGTAGCAAGTTGCTTTATAGTTCTCTAATGGTAAGGCCTAGAGAAAAACAATCACACTTTTTTTTTTTTCCCAAAGCCTTGGTTTTACTCTTCATTGTATAAAATCTGAGTTCTGTGCTATGAAAACACAGGATCAGGACCAATGTTTGCTGGTCCTCTTTTGTGTGGCAGAACTCTGCCAACTTCCTCCATGCACTTCACAACAACCTGTGAGTTGAGATGAACACATGCTGATCCCTGGGGTGGTACTTGGCTGGTTGCCTCAGTCACAAGGATGCCTGAGTATCCCTCATTTCCTTAGGTGATTCATTTTGATCTTACAGGCAAATCTAAATGTACTTCACTTCTTAGGTTATTCAATTTAAATATGTATTTTAATACCACTCCCCTGCTACCACTGTGTTACAATATTTATATAACCACAAATATTTCTTTAAACTGACAACTGCTGGGATTTTTTTTTGTTTGTTTTGTTTTTTGGCAGCCCTGGGGATTGAACTCGGGCCCTTGCGCTTGCCAGGCAAGCGCTTATTCTACTGAGCTATCTCCCTGGCCCTATACCATGTGTTTTTAAATAAGTTATATACAGCTCAGTGTTCTGGACTTTTTCTTTCCTAGAGGCAGGAAATTATTGTTGTGTTGATGCCATTATATGTATAGATGATTCAGTGAAACAGCTGTAGCTTAGCAGGGTCCTTACATTTACAGTTGGTATGGAAAAGTCCATTGTATTCCCATAAATGAAAACTTGTAGGAAGAGTTTTTCAGTAATACAATTAAAATGTTAGCTTACCTAAAATGAGTCTAAAAAGAAAAGTCTTAAGATCTTCACAGGGGAGCCAGGCTCAGTATTCTACTAATGGCTCAGTAGAATAAGTGCTTCCCTGGCAAGTAAGTGCAAGGGCCTGAGTTCAATCCCTGGTTCTGCCAAAAAAAGAAAAAAGAAAAAAGATCTTCACAAGGAAAATATATATCTAAATCATTTAAATGGAGCACTCTGGGATACAAATAATTTAGGAGCCTTGATACTGTGAAGATGTTCATTTACTTACATTCACTTATATGTTCAATATAATTTCAGTCAAAATAGTTTGAGCCATTTGGAAGTTGGAATTATGCCTTATTACTGTTATCTACTTGAGGGACACTGTAATGTATCTATCAAATGACATCATGTTAATGTATAATCCACAGGCACAATTGACCATTTTCCCACTAGCCGCAGTAATGTTCTTCTGTGTTAGCAACCCAGACCAAGATTACATGTTGTATTCTTTTTATTTTTTTAAAGGAGAATACAAAATATTAATAATAAAAAAATTAGAAATGACACAAGATTTCACTAAACAAAATGAGTTTGACAGTATTTGCTATATTGCAGTGTTATCTTCTACTTTGTTTAGATTACCAAATGCATGCAAAATTGGAAAAAGAAGTTGTAAGAATTTAAGAGGAAAAAATATTCAGCATTAACTGCTGCTTTCTGTATGCCAACAATAACCCACAGGACAATTATCCGAGCCATCCTGCACTCGTACACACGTAGATGTATCTCTCCCTTGTCCTTTTCTGCAATATGTTGTATTTAGATGCCTTATCTTCCTGCTATCTTTCAGAACAGTGTTTTAGTTTTTCCCTTCATGACTGTCACACTTAGGGGCTATAGGCCAACTTGTATAATTTCCCTCAGTTGGATATATCTGAATTTTCCTCATGGTTAGATTCAGAATACATATTTTCATCATAACTATAACAAAATTCATGCTGTATTTTTTTCAGTATGTTGTACTAGGAGATATAAATCATCAGTCTCATTTCTGATGATATTATCTTTGGTCTCTTTGGACAGTATCTAGAAAGTTTTTCCATTGTGAAGTTAATAAAAGTATTTTGGGCCAATGAGATCAGTGGACTAAAGCACCTGCTTTTAGGCAAGTGCAGAGACTATGGTTCAGTCCCCAGCACTACATGTCATGCCGCATCAGCCCTGCCCTCAGGGCAGTCTGAGCTGGCCAGAGTCTGGGCATAGGACTACTATGAGTCCAAGCTTTGTAGTGAAACCGGGGAACAACCAAATACATTAAAACAAAAATAATATTTTGTAGCCAGGCATAGTGATATACGCTTGTAATTCCAGCTCTCTGGGAAGCTGAGGCAGGAGGATCAAAAATTTGAACCTAGCCAGAACAATTGGCAATTTATCAAGGCCTTATCTCAAAAAGACAAGGGATAGATAGAGCTCAGTGCAAAGATCCTGGGTTCAATTCCCAGAACTAGCGAGATGGGGAAACGGGAGGGAAGTTAGTTCGTGAGATTATTGGGAACATGTAAATGTCTAGTTTCATCAAGTTGCCAGTAGCCAGTCTGTAGCCCATGGCTTCTGTTTTGGTAACCTACTATAAATAAGATGCTCCTTTTTTTGCATTTGTTCATTTACGTCCATGTTGACTCATGGAATCCTACTTTACGGTTAGGTTACAGTATTTTCCTGTTATTTCATACTGAAATTATGAGAGTCTCTTCAAGCTGGCTATATGACCTTTTAACATGTCAACTTTGCTTTGGGAGTGTGTGGGTGCATCAAAGTGGAACAAAGTCATTTGTACTTTACTACAGGTGGAAAACTTGGATCAGGTTCTAAGGAGCCCCCATTAGCTAGAAGGGCTTGTTGCTAACTGCGAAGTTAACATTTGTATCCCTGTTTCTGCACAGGTTGAAGAAAAACTTGGGCATACACACACGGACATAACATTATGTAAACATAATGAACACCTTGAGTTCACATAGACACTCTCAATTCTAATTCAGTATTTTTGAATTTAATACAGTCTTTCCCTTGCCACATTTTAACTGTCCTTTCTGCACAAACCTGGCTTCATCATCCTAAGCACATTTGTTCACTCTGCTTTCCTTCAACCCTTTGACAATTCCAGCTACAACTTCATTATCCTAATTGTCCCAAATATACTAAGTCCTCCGATACAGTTGCACTGTCCTGGCCACATTACTCCCTCGTAGGCCCATGGGAATGCACAGCACCTGGACCAATCCAAGTGAATCCTTGGCCCCTGCAGTGTCAATTTTGAGCACAGCATTTGATCCCAGGCCAGTCTTCCAGGAGAGAGAGAAGAAACACAAACTTATTAAAATGAATAAATATTGAATATTGGGCTTATTAGGAAAAGTTTAAAGGTGCAAGATTATACATATTTACCAAAAACACTTAACAATGGACATTTATGAAATTTATAGAAAGTAATTTATAATTTTGGTCTCAGCAATAGTATTTAATATAAGCCATACTTTTACTTTCATAAGCCATACTTTTACTAAATATGTTCACACTAATCATATAGTTTTAACCATCTTAACCAATTTACTTGCATATGAAAATAACAAATTTCGGAAAATAGAGTTGAGTTGACATGCTTTTGAATTACAGGTGTATTTGGGTTTATCTTTGGCTTTTTACACAACTAACAAGTAATTGCAGCATACCTCATGAAAGCCTTTCTTGGGTTCTAAATATGGTATAGCCCACTTGTTAAAAAAGATAAGTTAAAGTTGTCTTTCTAGCATTAGAGAACTGAAGAGAGATGGTGTAAATAGGCCAGCAAGCTTCGCTGTGTAGGCAGTGCCAACTGATGTGTAATTTAACTCTGAAATATAAAAATCAGGACATAAACTGTTAAGTTTAGTTAAGCTCTTATTTAGTTTTAGGCAGAGTGCCTGGGTAGCACAGGTTTCTATCTGCGTTAATTCTCATGAGTCTCATATTGTATCAGAATCTTTTTCCTGTGTCTATGGGTAGAATCAAAACTTTATAGTCACAAACTATTTTCCTCAAGATTGTTGAGAATTCAGCTAGTCATTCGCCAAATGATATGACACAGCAGACAAAGACAGTGAAATCAGTTTACAGATTCCTCACAAATGCAAGAACATAAATTTAATAATTTGTATTACTGAGAGCTTTAGAGGTACTTTGGTTTAAAAACAGTCGTAAGTGGAGAAGTAAATAAACATCATTAAAAGAATAATTATAAAATAAACTATTCCCCCACCCCCTTAATAAAACGTTAAGGAATCACTGGGACATCCCTTCCTGATCTGAGAAATGCCATCTTGAATTTTATTTATTTATTTATTTATTTACTTATTTACTTATGTCTTTTTTGAAACAGGGTCTCACTATGTAGTTCATGCTGGCCTTAAGCTCACTTTGTAGCTCAGGCTGGTCTGGAACTCACAACAATCCTCCTGCCCCAGCCTCCTGAATGCTGGGATTACAGGCATACGCCACCACGCCTGGCTTCCATCTTGAATTTTATGTTAATCACTTGCTAACTTTTAAAAAACTGTTACCAATATACTATTAAAATTTGCCAGGTTTTTGGACTCTGAGTTGATTTATTTTTTTGTAATTTGTCTTTTACAGTCAGCACATTGTTGAGATTAGCCCATGTGGGTTTTTGTAACTATAACTTTTCCTCTTTAAAAATGAGTGTACATTGTATGAATGCACTACATTCATCCCACAATGGGTGGCATTTAGGTTATTTCCACTCACTTTTCCCACTGAACAATCCTTCCCTGAAAACTTAATCTTTAATTTTTCTTTTTCTTAACATCTGCTTTGTGGTCATCATCTCATTTAATTTTTTAGCATGGCAGGTAATGTTAACTGCCTGCTATCAATAAGCAGAGAAGTCACATAGCTTACTGTAGGTTGCACAACAAATTCTGTCTCAATCCTGAATTCTTTCATCTTCAAGCCAGAGCCTGCCACAAATATTTATTTATTGTATTTATTTTTTGTGGTATCAGGGACTGAACTCAGGACCCTGCACTTGCCAGGAAGGTGCTTATTCTACTGAGCCATCTCCCCAGCTGCCACAAATATTTAAAGATATTTTTGTTTATATTTTTTTTTCTAGTTGGTAGGATACTAAAGTTTGGGGTTGTCACATCACAACTGCAAGATTATCTTTAGTGTGTATATATAAAAGTTTACTTGTTTAGGTAAGTTTTGTATTCTGAAATTCTCTAAAAGGTTCCTGGGTTACCGTGAGTTTATGCAGTAATACTGTATTAAAGAGAACACAGCAGAAGTCAAGTCAACCCCTCCAAACACTTTCTCAGAAGAATTTGGAAAACAGTGCTGAAAACAGATGTCTGGCATCTACTCAATCACAAAAAAAGTCCACAGCCCAGGTGAGAAAAAGGACCTAAATTAAGCCACCATCTCTGAGGATGATAGCCTAAATTCCTGTTTATTTTTAGAAACATAATTGACAGGGATTAGTAATCCATTGTGAATGTGGAGTTGGACAGAGTAGAGGTACTTATTTAATCTGTAATCCTGAGGACAAAATAAATCTCTTAAATATAAATGATGCACACATCTGTTTATCCCAGCTTCTCGGGGGCTTTAGGGGATCTGAGAGACCCTTTCTAAAAAAAAAAAAAAATGAGCAAGAGGAAGGAAAAGAAAAAATATAAGTGAAATCAAAGGATTAAAACATCATGTTTCCTCCTTTTGGTAGGTGAGGATGTGGTGACTGGGAGTTCAAGGGTGGCAGGTTTCATGTAGTACTCTATAAGGGAACCATCTATGATTAGAACAGATTTAAAATGCATTATCTTGTGATTTGGTGACTTCTCTAAAGCTGAGTAGTGTCCAAGACAAAAACTAAATCACTGCCCTGATTTTTCATTGGTGAGAAAAGTGAATCTAGATGATCCACATTGTCCTTTCAAACTCTGATTGTGAGGTTCTGTGACTTTGAAGTATTAGATATATCCCAGCTTCTTGGGGGCTTTAAAAAAAATACTAGTAAAGTATAAAGTTGGTGAAGCGTTGGAATACATGACAACCACAATGAAAAAGGCCAAGAAAATGGAGTTAAAACTGTTAGAAACACATGCCAGGCTCAGCCCTGCCCCCAGGCTGGGCTGAGTGGCCACAAAAAAAAAAAAGAAAAGAAAAGAAAAGAAATGCTGGTAGAGATGAGCGCTTCACAGTGATAAGCCAAAGGAAGGTTTCACAATTTTAGAACATTGTTTCCAAATAGGTAAGCTTTGACCACTAAAAGGAAAAATGAACAAATCCACAATCAGGGTTTCTGTAGCAGCCCTTCAGTACAAAGTCTAATACTAAAGCACAGGTTTAAAAGCTGGCACTGAGATACAGAGCACAGTGAATGACAACACAATGTAAACATATCAAAACTGACAATGAACAGCCCACACAGAAAGCCACCAAACATTTCAGGGGATTTAAATAATTCAAACTATGTTCTATAACCTCCAGAAAATATGCTAGAAATTAATAACAAAAGATAACTAGAAAACCCTCAAATTTACTTAACTGCCTGGATACTAAATAAATCTTCTAAATAATCTGTGGATCAAAAAAAAGTAGACATTAGAAAACATTTTAAACTGAATGATAATAAAAGATGGTCCATATCAAAAATTATGGCTGCAGCTAAGCCAATGTGCAATAATTTATAGCCTTAACTAATCAAACTGCATTTAAACAAATACCAAATCAAACCTAAAGAATATACAAAGGAAATGAGCTAAAATCATGCAAGACAAACACAAACAAAAATGAAAGCTGGTCTTTGAAAAGATGAAAATTGATAAACTGTTAGTGAAATTCATTGATTAAAAAAAAAAATTAAAAGTGGCATCCAGGATGAAAATTATTGCTACAGAATCTACAAACATTGAAAATGCATGTTGATATAATGAACAAGTTGACATCAATTTGAATAAAAACAAAATTAAAGGCAAAAAAATTAGGAAACTTGGAGTCCCCATCCAGTTCATAGAAATTTGAACCATTTATTTAAAAACTTTCCATGAAGAAAATGGGACACTTGACAAATGAATTCTTTCAAACATTTAAGGAAGAAGTCACCTCAATTTTAAAAAGTTGTTATGACAAGTGTGCACGATACCTTAATTTTATACAGCTTCTAGTAAACAGGCAAAAGGAAATACTGCCATACTCCAATTTTGTTATGCAACACAGAACAAACTAGACTGGACAGAAAATGAAGACACACAAATTTCAATTTTTTTTTTTTCAGTATTTTAGGACAGGTTATACAGGGTCTCACTACAGTAGATTGGACTTGTAGTGATTCTCCTGTTTTTAGCCTCCAAGCACTGGGATTACAGGCACACGCCACCATGCCCAGTCTCTCTCTGTCTCAGCATGCCCTAGGGGCAGGGCCGGCACAGGTCAATTCTTATTATGTAATAAAGATAATACATGACTACCAAGTGAAGATTCTCTTGTGTAAAAGTGGTTTAATATATTTTTAAAAATCAATGTAATTTGCCATGTTAATTTTTAAAAGAGAAATATATACTTATGTCAATAGATGAAAACTGTCAAAAGAATTTGATAAAATCTAACAGGAATTTATGATTAAAAAGAAAAGCTTCTTAGAAAACTAAATAGAACTTTTCTAAATTGACAGAAATACAGTTCCCAGCAGGTGACAGTGGTTAAATACTGAAAGTTTTGACCCTGAGATCTGGAATCTATGAAGTCCAGCCAAGTTCAGTAAGTTCTAGCCAAATAATAAGGCAAGATAAAGAAATGAAAGACACAAACATGAAAAAGGAACAAACAGAAGAATTGTTTTGTCATAGATGATATAATTATGTGCAGAAATGACCCATAAAGTTTTTGAACTATGGTAATTAAAAAATGCATATGATTCAGCATTCAAATCATTAATATCTCCATCTTAATACAAAACAAAATTCAATTTATGAAATTATACCATGTAAAATATCATCAAATAGACAATTTAAGGAGATATTTGCAGAGATATATAATTCTATCCTGACATATGCGAATTATGTTTGGTATAAATTAAGAAATAAATAGACAAATGGAGGGGATACCATTTTGGGGGGATTGGAAGATTCTGTATCATGAAGCTAATAGTGCTCTCTTAAATTGCTATGTACATTCAGACCAGTGCTTTTTATAAACATTTTAAAAAATTTTAGGGCAAGCCAGATAGTTCAGCAGATTAAAGCGCCTGCTTATGCAGACACAGGGACTGGGGCTCCATCCCAGATGTGTCGTGCTGGCCCTGCCCCCAAGGCGGGCTGAGATGGTGATTGAGACTGGGTGTGGTGGCGCTGGTCTGCAATCCCAGCTCTTGGGAGGGCCAAAAACAGAAGGATCACTATGAGTCCAATCTATGTAGCGAGACTCTGTAGATGTTGCACGAAATACCAAAAAAAAAAAAAAAAAAAAAAAGGTTTTAAAAGTCTGAAAGACTTACTGCCTTTTAACTCTCAAAGGGACAGATGTTTTGAGCCCTCTCTTGCTGACTTCATAAACTTGCCATAGAATATACCTCTAGCAGGAGAAGAAGAGGGCACCTGGAGCACATCTCCGCCCTATAAACTCTTTCTTTGATATTCTGTTGCTCTCCTCCTAGACAATCCTAATTCTTCCTGGATATTCTTTCCTGCTAGGATTTCAGCACTTGGAAAACACATAAAGATTTAATTCACCTCAAACTGCACATAAAACTCCTTTATTTATTTAGCATGCTATGTGATGTGGAAGTTTCATTAATTTAAATACATTTTTGAATTTACAGTTAGAAACTTTTTTTTTACACAGAACTGAGGTTTGTAGACTGGCTGGTTAACAATTACTTTGTCACCTCTTTTAAAACTAGTGTTAAAGGAACCTAAATATTTTGAGCCTAAATGTTTAACTGACAGTTTAGTGGTTCCAACTAGCTCTAAAAATTAAGACCCAATCTGGCAAAAGCCCTAAATGATTTGGGATCTTGTAAGAATTTTTTGTGATAAAGAAAAACATTTTCTTTTTTTTTTTTTTCTTGGCGGAACCTGGGTTGAACTCAGGCCCTTTGCTTGCCAGGGAAGCGCTTATTCCATTGAGCCATCTCCCGGCCCCAACAAACATTTTCTGACATGAAGAAGTTAAGTGCATTATGTTAGAACCAATTTTTTTTTGTTATCCATTGAACGGATCTTTTCTTTCATCCCCATCTTCCTAAATTTGATGTTAAAGGTGGATTTTTAAAGATTTAATTCAATTTAGATTATTTATTTATGTATCTAGAAAGCTGGGGATTGAACCCAGGGTTTCACATACCATTAGGCAAATGCTCTACTAATGAGCTATGCCTCCAGTTCAACAGGGAAATTTTAAAAAATTCATAATCTTAAGGAATTAAGCTAATTTCTGATAAGGCTTCTCATAAAATAACATGTGCAGTGCTATTCAGGTTTTTCCCAGTGCCTTTGGAATTATGTTGAAGATGTCATTGGTCAAAATCATGTTTGAAGTATAATATAATTAAATTTATCATTTGAAAGGAACATAGACATGCCTGTCAACTGTGGTGCTGGACCACTAAGGCTCTACTGATTATGGGTTCAGGCGCTGTAGGGACAGGACTGCAGTGACCTATGTGAGCACAAGTCACATAAGAGGATAAGGGTAGATGTAGGCAGGACCAAGGAGGGCTAGAATGTAGAAAGCAGTAACCTAAAAGATATGCAAAGGCCTAAAGAGGCCTGGCCTGAGAAAACCTGAAATTGTGACCGTGGTCTGAAACATGGAACTGAAAATGGATGAAGTCAGAATTCCCATTTGCTCCTTACAGGAAAAATATTGGAGGGAAACAGATTTCTGCTAAATATAGAGAAACCAGCTTAGTTGTAGGACATGTGATCTTGCAATTCCAAAGTCACTGGAGACACATTCAAAGCAAAACTGACATGACCACTGTCTTAGCCTGTTCCTGCTGTTATAAAAAACACCATAGGCTGGTTAATTTATGGGAAAAGAAATTTATTTCTTACAGTCTGGAAGCTGGAAAGCCTGAGATCAAGGCATTGGAGACTGTGCTGGATGAAATCTGCTCTGTGCTTCCAGATGGCTCCTGTTGCCATGTAACAGAGGCAAATGGACAAACAACGGGGCTGGGGAGACAACTTAGTAGAATAAACGTTTGCCTGGCAAGTGCAAGGTCCTGAGTTCAGTCCCCCGGGGCACTGAGACAGCAATTGAGACTGGGCATGGTGGTGCAGGCCTGTAATCCCAGCTCTTGGGAGACTGTAAACAGGAGGTCACTAGAGCTTGATCTAGTAATAACCCTGAACACCCTGTACACCCTTCCCTAAAATGAAAGAAAGAAAGAAAGAAAGAAAGAAAGAAAGAAAGAAAGAAAGAAAGGAACTATATACTGTCAGCATTAAAAGCACTCCCTATCTTTGTAGAACTTATGACTTGTTCTATCAGAAAATGACAGCCCTCATCGGGTTCTATTATTAGATTTGGAAAAGCTAGATTTGTTTTAGTACCATGTTTCTCCAAGAATGGAATCGTACGATTTCCCTGTGAGTTAAGTCTGAGAACAGAAGCAATGCTTAAATTGAAACTAAAATGATATACTTGTATTATTCTAAGTGTTGCCATTTCCAATCTCTAGAATTTTATGAAAAATAATAAGCATAGCTGTATGAACATTTTTCTCTTTTAGGAAATTTTATTTTAAAACTGCCAGGGGGGTTGGGGATGTAACTTAATTCTAAAGCATTTGCCACTTCATGTTCAAAGATCTCTGGATTTCACTGCCAGTAATGAAGAAAATAAGAAAAGGAGAGAGCGAAGGAGGGAGGCAGGGAGGAAGGAGCCTGCTTGGGGAGGAAGAACAGAAAGGAGGTGAGACGGGAAGGTAACAAACTACCAGGAACTCCATTTAAAATATGTCTTCTACTGGTACAACCATTATGAAAATCAGCGTGGAGATTCTTCAGAAAACTAAGATTAGAGGTGCCATTCAACCCAGCTATTCCCTTCTGGGTATTTTTCCAGAACTGAAAACATTATACCATAGTGATACATGTGCACCCATGTTTCTAGCAGTATAATTTGTCATGGCTAAATCTTAGAAACAACCCAAATATCCATAAACTAAAGAATAGATAAAAAAGATGTGGCGTTTTTATATAATGGAGTATTATTCAGCTCTAAAAAAAAATAAAGGCTTTTGTAGGTAAATGGATGCAACTAGAGGCCATACTCAAGTAAAATAAATCAGATCTGCATGTATAAACATCATATTGTCTCCTTAGTGTAAGAACCTGAAATAGTAAATAAAATCTGAAACATACAATAGACATTGTGAAAGGGAAAGAAACTGTTGAAAGAGAAGTAACAACTGGGATGAGGGAAAGGAGAAAAGAAGGAAGGGAAAATATATGCAGAGTAGCAGGGACAACTGTACTGCTGATCTCTTCTGGTCTATGGAAGGGAACAGTTAATGAATTTTTTTTTCTTTCAAGTTTTTGACCAAGTTGACATGCTTATGTATGTTAATCTGAACAATTAATTTGAAGACAACAATAAGCAATACAATAACCACTGCTAAACCCTTATCTTGTTTAGTAAAATTCTTATTGTTTCTATTTTTTTAATTATTTTTTAATCTCTTTAAGAAGTTTTCAAAAGCAATTTAAAAATATGTCTTCTTCGGCTAACAGGTCTGAGACATGCAATTCAGCAACTGAAAGCCATGTGTCGTTCCTTAAGTTGATTGAAATGATATAATATTAAGTTCTTAGCTCATTTGTAGTAACTGTTTTTCAAGTTCTTTCTTTCTTTCTTTCTTTCTTTCTTTCTTTCTTTCTTTCTTTCTTTCTTTCTTTCTTTCTTTCTTTCTTTCTTTCTTCTTTCCTTCTTTCTTTCTTTTTGTGGAACCGAGGATTGAACTCAGGTCCTTGCACATATTTCAAGTTCTTAATGGAAAAATTTTCCCACAGACCATAGAGGGTGCAGGGGTTTCAGGATGATTCAAGCACATTACACTTATTGAACACTTAAGTTCTGTTATTCTAACACTGTAACATATAATGAAATAACTATGTAGCTCACTGTAATGCAGAATCAGTGCGAGCTCAGAGCCTATCTTCCTGTGCTAGACAACACTATCAGGGGATGGTGAGGAACAGTGACACCTGAAGTGTAGTGTCCACTGTCATACCCTCTTGGTTGCCATCACTGCAGAATACTGTTTTATAAAGACAGGCTGCTGGAAATGGAAACAAGCTTTCAGGATTTTTGAGGCAGTCTTGGCTCATCTAGAGCATACAGGGATTTGAAGTTATCTCAAGTGTGTGCTTAAGGTCACCATTTGCCATCAGAAGCAATTGACCTTCTCGCATGGAAAAAGAATTCATGCCCATGGCTCAATCACAAATGGGGGGCAGATCCATTCTTCCCAAGTTCAGGGGTCTCTTGTGGGTGGAAAGAAATGTTCAAACTTTCCTGAAAGCTGAGATAGGTAAACCTGCGCCAGCTGAGAGAAGGAAGGCCCTGACTCAGTCCCATCCACACTCTGGTAATGTTTGAAATATGTTAAAAATCCCTGTGTCTACTTCTCATGCCTATAGTTCCAGTCGGATTCTGCATGCATCCACTTGACGTGCCAACTAGAATGCAGTTGTCATTCTCTTCTGAAGTGACAGACTTGAGTTCACTGAGCAGGCTGATGTCACATGACTAAACAAATTTTGCAACCTTTTCTTTGTCACTGAATGCACTGCCACTGGTGACTGTTTTTCTCAAGAAACTCTTTGAAGCAGCTCTTACAATTCCAAAACACTGGCCAGTGATCTACCTTTAGAAAAGCCATTTTCTTCTCTGCATGAAAAGGAGGTACATACTCTGTTCATCTCACAGAGCTATGTGAGATGTAAGATAAGGGTACGGACTTTAGTGGACTGTAGAGAGCTGCGTGCAACCGCGCCTTAAAGATGGCACCAGTTTCCGCCTTCCACCCCCTCGGGGGTGAGAGCTCTCTGTGGATAACGACTCCATATTAGGCAATGAGACAGGACAGTGGCTTGCTTCCGCATACCTGGACCTATAGACAATGCTCACGTGGCGCTTCGGGATTGGATGCCCGAAGGTATTTAGCTATGAGCGGGCTTCCCTTCTGGGCCATTACCCAGGGAGAAGAAGCAAGATTGTTCAAGGGTCCTGAATAAACTGCCAATGGAAGAGCTGGTTGTTGCGTCATCCTTGCTGGCGAGGGTGTGAGCGACAAGTGGTGGCCCATACGGGGACCGCCCTCTTCTCCCCTTCAGCTCGGATTTTCGGCTTTTCAGGAGGACGCGTCGGTAAGTCCTAGGTAAGGACTGGCCTCCCGCAGGCGCCGTGGGACTAGTGGTTGCTCGCCCTTGAGCGAGGGGGTTCTCTACCGAGAACGGAACGCCTTTTGGCTACTCTCCCTTGAGCGAGGGGGTTCTCTGTCGAGAACGGAACGCCTTTCGGCTGTTCGCCAGTGAGCGAACAGTGAGAAAGTGAAAGTAGCTATGGGCGCGTCTAGCTCGCACCCAATTTTTGAGGCCTTACACGGGCTGCTATTGTCTAAAAAACTCAGATTAAGAAGAAAAATGTTGGAGCGGTTCCTTGAGGAGGTAGATCATGCTGCCCCTTGGTTTGCTAACACCGGAAGTCTTTCCCTCCCCTCGTGGGATAAACTGGGAAAAGACCCAGGTAGAAATTAACCATGAGCCCTCGGTCCTGTTTTCTAAGGTTTAGGCATTATGTTCCTAAAAAAGATGCTTTTCAGTAGGTGATCTAATCTGTTTCAGGAAAATATAATGGGTGTTAGAAAATTTTGCAGACTATCAAGAACCCTTAGATTTTAAAGTGATAAAGTCCTTGGCTGAATCAGTTAGAACTTATGGCATTATAGCCGCCTTTACTGCAGCTCAGGTGGAGGCCCTAAACAGACACTGTATGACACCTGGCAATTGGAGTAGTCTGGCTCGAGCATGCCTGAGCCCTGGTCAGTACCTAGATTGGTGAGCTTTCCTAATTGAGTTCGCAACCGAAGAGGCTATTGCCAATCAGCAGACAGGCTACCCAGTTTAGGTGTATGAGCAAATTAACAAGATTGGCATTTAGGCATGGAAAGCCCTGCCAAACAAAGGGGAGGTGAGGGGTAATCTTACAAAAATTTTGCAGGGCCCCACTGAACCGTTCTCCGACTTCGTTGCCAGGATGGTAGAGGCTGCAGGAAAAATCTTTGGGGATCCAGATATAGCGATGCCTCTGATTAAGCAACTTGTGTACGAACAATGCACTGAAGAGCTACCACTGCTGCCATAGCTATGAGTCATACAATACAGACTGCCCAAACTCTAAACAATCTCTCAGCCAATGTGGCACAAGCCCTAGATGTACAAAAGGGCCTTAATGCTCAACTAAAAGGAGGCCTCATGGTGGTCAATCAGAGGATTGATTTAGTTCGAGAACAAATTGATATCCTTTGGCAGCTTGCCCAGCTTGATTGTGAATGGAAATTCCCAGGGCTATGTGTAACCAGCATACAATATCAAAACTTCACTGATGCAGCAAATTTCTAAGCAATTGTCCAGCTATCTTTTAGGTAATTGGACCGGAGAATTTGACAGCCTTATGTACCAGCTGAGAGTGGCCATCGTGATGGTGAACTTGACAAGGATGGACGCTGGATTAGCAGAGGGCCTGCTTTCATGGTTCTCCATCGCCATGAATCACCTGAAAGAGTGGGCGGGTCTGGGAGCTCTAGCTGGCCCTGATGGTGCTGATATCCTTGATTTGCCGGTGGTGCATTTGTCGGGTTAGATTTCACCAGCATCGCAATACAGCCATGTTGGTCCAAGCTCTCATTGCTATTGACTCAGGACAGTCCCCCTCTGTCTGGCTGGCCACCATTACAAACAAAATTAGCACAGGATGCGAGGCAAAGCACTGCACTCGGGACCCCGGGCCCAAGATTCCAAGAAGAGCACGCTTGATTGTATGTAGGTTCGATGCCGAAATGCCCCACCTCTGCGAAAAAGGTATCGGGTAAAGCTTGACATCCCCTAGATGGAAAACACCCGGGTAGGTGTCTAGCTGCACCTCATAATGCACAGCAGAGATCAAGCCACTACTCTTGCCTGTTGTTAAAACAAAAAAAGGGGGAACTGTAGAGAGCTGTGTGCAACCGCGCCTTAGAGATGGCGTCGGTTTCCGCCTTCCACCCCCTCGGGGGTGAGAGCTCTCTGTGGATATTAACTCCATATTAGGCAACCAGACAGGACAGTGGCTTGCTTCCGCGTACCTGGACCTATAGACAATGCTCACGTGGCACTTCGGGATTGGATGCCCGAAGGTATTTAGCTATGAGCAGGCTTCCCTTCTGGGCCATTACCGGGGGAGAAGAAGCAAGATTGTTCAAGGGCCTGAATAAACTGCCGATGGAAGAGCTGGTTGTTGCGTCATCCTTGCTGGCGAGGGTGCGAGCGACAGTGGACAGCTTTAATCAGATCCTGGAAAACAATATTAAGCTCAGTTGACATGGTTTTCTCTAGATAGCATTTTGCTACATTTGACTGTGTAGATTACATTTAGAAGTGACACATTCGATCTATGTAGTGCAATCCAACTGCTATCTGGTCACAGCAACCTCTCCATCCATGTATATACTGACACTGAGTGACTAGTATAGTTTTGCTGATGTGTAATCATTTGAAGACTTAAGTAATTTTGCAGTGGTGGTGCTGGTTGGCATATACATAACATAGCTCATTGACATCCTCCTGGAAAATATATTGCTTTGTTACCTTCTTTGTTGACACCAGTACACTTGTCAATGTGAATTTTGTACCATGGTGAAACAGTAATGAATTGTGCCTCAATACCCTATACTAGTTCATCAGTTGACCTTGCTACTGCTTGCGCTAGCAGAAAGAGGAACGTGTGCTACCTCTGAACCTCAGCCTCTCCTAAATTTTGTAACAAATGCTCTTAGCAGCAGTAAGGATCAATTCTTCACCAATAACAAAGGGCCTCTTAGCTTCAGACATGTGGTCCGCCACCAAGATGACACTCTTGGTGAAGACACATTTGGTGAAGTGGTGACCTTCAATAATTGCTTTTGTTTTGAAAAGAAGAAAAAAGACAAAATAATAATAATAATTGCTTTTGTTCTTTGCATTTCCTTTTTGGGGGATTGCACTCAGGACCCTGCACTGGCCAGGCAGGTGCTTATTCTTCTGAGCTATCTCCCCAGCCCTGTTCTTTGTATTTTTATTTTCTTCTTTAGAAAATTTCCAAGGCTTGTCTTTTCATTCAGGGCATTGGTCTCCATGGGGCAAAGGTTTGTGGCTTCAATGGATAGCTTGTGCCACACATTATTAAAAAAATGGGCTTGGAGAATGTGAATCACTGTTGCAATGAATGCATAATTTTCATAGGACTCCCATTATTTTTTAAATGCAGCTTTCTGTTGGCAATCTCAGTGTCTTCTGCTGCTTCATCACTGTCTTTCCCCCTTTTCGAGAAACTTGTTTTTGATTCACTTTGGCTGAGGTTTGTCTGTGGGTTTACCAAAACTATGACTGAGAAAAGTGCAGTGTGAGAAAGGCACAGATGGAAATACTCACATAAATAATGGGCAAAGCCGGGCGTGGTGGTGCATGCCTGTAATCCCAGCACTTGGGAGGCTGAGGCAGGAGGATTGTTGTGAGTTCGAGACCAGCCTGAGCTACAAAGTGAGCTTAAGGCCAGCCTGAACTGCATAGTGAGACCCTGTCTCAAAAAGACAAAAAAAAAAAAAAAAAAAAAAAAAAAAAAAAAAAAAAAAAAAAAAAAAAAAATGGCAGGCCACATGTAGACTAAACTGTCAGGTTCTTTCTTAAAGTCCACTACCAGGCTCAGCTTGTCACTTGCCACTCTCTGATACCAGTTTGCAGGAATCTACAAGCAGACAGTCTCTGTGAAATCTAACCTCTCTGCCGGTGTCAGTAGTGGGTCCCCAGCACTAGTGTCATCATCTCAGCTCCACCTTAGGTTACCAGGCACGCGAGTCTCACAAGAACCATGCGACCTGGGTCTCTGACATGTGCAGTTCACATTAGGGTTTGTGCTTCTGCCGATCCAAAAGGGGGCAGAGCTCAGGCAATGACACAAGTGATGGGGAAGTAGCTGTAAATAGGAAAGAGCCTCCGTTGCTTGCCAGAGCCTCACCTCCATGTATTTATTTTACTGGAAATCAGCCTCACATCCATGTACTTATTTTACTGGGAATCAAACTCACAACCTTGTGCTTGCCATGCAGGTGCTGTGACAGTAAGCTATATCTTCAGCCATTGTCCCTCCTCTTGCTGTGCGGCCTGTACCTACCATGTCACAGATGGTCCCTGTCGTAGCACCAAAAGAAGACCCTTGCACTCAGCCAGTTGAATCAGTAGCACCTCAAGATATTAGCAAAATAACATTATTTAGAAATAGCCTCTTCATTGTATATGCACAAAGACATAAACTCATTTTTATTTTTTATTTTTTTTGGCAGAACCGGGGATTGAACTCAGGCCTTTGCACTTGCCAGGGAAGTGCTTATTCCACCGAGGCATCTCTCCGGCCCCTGCAAAGACATAATAACTTAAAAATACCTTAATCTTTGTGGGAAATAAGGGTTAGTTGTGTATTAAATGCTACAAGTAACCAAACAACCAGTAAAACTAATTCATCTAAAAAGTATTGACAAAGGGTTTAAAGAACAGAGTGGAAATTCTGAAGCAAAGCTAAATAAGGTATATGTTGCATAAAGTGAAAATTATTCTTTTATTTATTAGTATGTTGCTGGCTTTTTGTTTTGGGTCCTGAAGACTGAACTCAGGGCTTCACACATGCTAGACAAGCCTTAAGAATTCCTTAGAATTTCTGGTTTGACAATTTATCTATCTAACTACCCCAAAGGGGTCGAACTATACTTAAACTCATGAGATTATTTTTCTAAATATTTTTTCCTATGCTCTGTTTTTAGCTGATTGTTAACATATACTTATTTTTGACTGTAACAATTGGATTCAACTTTTCCTATGTAGTGATTTTAACTGCCAGAATTGGTACTGATGTAAAAGTCTCTGTTGCCACTGTACTGCTAGTAAATAAAACTCTCTACATTAACTTTACAGTCAATAGTAAGAAGCATAAGATCTCAAAGAGATAGTAACTAAAAATTAGTAATTCCTACTTTCTTCGTGCTGAGTATATTCAATATACTCAAATCTATTTATTTTATTTACTTCACGTAATGACTATGTGATGAAAAAAAAAAAATAGCCCACTCAACATACAGTCAGGCTGAGCATAGTTTCTTAGGATGCTTCAAATCATGGCCCTAGTAAGTTGCTCAGTCAGGATTTGAACCCAGTGTGACTGTTGTATGTGTTTACATCATGGCTAGGGCTCATAATTAAGAATAGTAATAATGATAAGTAATTTTAAAATTTAATTTTTGAGTGTTCTGTTTATGCCAAACAGTTCTAAGCATTATCCTTATTAAGTGATTTACAACGCAGGACAACATCGGTACACACGGGAATACTTCTTGACAGATGAAGGCAGGTAGGAACACTGTAGTAGCTTTGTCCAGGGCAGAAGTAGACCAGGAGCTGAGGCAGGACCCAAGCAGGTCACCACAGAGCCTGCTCTGCTCCACTAGGCTAGAAGTTCATCCTGCTTCCAGTCCAGCCACAATGGGCCAGATCCTTCAGGCTGTGCTGTAGTTGTGGGGAAGTGTCTGGGACAGCGAATCGCAAGTGTTGCCTTGGAACCCAGGGAAGGGTGTCAGTCAGCAGGCCCTTGTGAGGAAGGAAGCTAGATGAGAGGATGCCTGCCAGGTGGCCCTGGTGGGCACCTCTCTGCACACCGCTGCCCACATTGTAGGAGAAGGACCAGGTGTGAGAGAAGAGGCTTGTGGACTGTGCACAGGGCCAGCTGTGGGGCAAGGTCAGAGTGGTGTCAGGGTACTGAGCTGGTTGATATCTCTCAGCAAGAAGAAGGAGTGCGGGCCTTTCCGGAAGTTAGAGTGTCTAGGGTGGGTGAGCAGAGGGGACAGGTGAGGAAGAGTCAAGGGCCAGTAGGAGAAAGCATGGACTAGGGGACAAACTAGAGAAGCAGAAGGTAAATCTGGGAACAACATGGGGAAAGTGGCATTGGCATTACTTTATTTTTTACTTAAAATACAGGTTAATTTGACCTAGCGAATGTTCTAGTTGATGAGCTAGCTGATCAGAGATGGAGAACATCCAGGGCATCTAACAAGCTGTACTCACTGAGGACTGAATGTAGCTGCAAAGTAGGCTAAGTGGGTGCTGACAGAATCCTTGAGGTTTGGGAGATGCCTACAGTAGGTTGGCCTGCATAGTGGTATAAGTTTTCTGCAGTTACTTTACTGATTTCTGCCTGTTAAATTCATGACACAGTCTTTGACTCAGTAGGCTGGCTTGCAAAATGATGCTGGTTAATTTAACAGTGTCTACCTGTTGAAATAGCAACAAGCTTTTGACCTAAAACTTTTATGTCTACAAATTTATCTTATGGAAACATTTGTTGAATTTTTCATAAAAGATTTCACAAGAGCAAGATTTTTAACTGTGTCTTTTAGGGTTTTATTATTATTATTATTATTATTATTATTATTATTACTTAGTTTAAGTGTAACCTGGGGATTTAGCTCAGCTGCACAGCACCTGCCTGGCAGGTGCAAGGTTGTGAGTTTGATTCCCAGTACCAAAATAAAATAAATAAAAATGTATTTACACAATCACACACTGCATAGGGACATTCAGTGGTGGCAGTGATTTTGTAAGACGGTGTTGCCTGGTGACATCCTTGCTATCTTACATAGGTTAAGTGCCCGCTATGAAGTTTGCACAGTGACAGAATTGTCAGAGAGGGCCAGGGATATAGCTCAGTGCACATAAGGTCCTGAGTTCAGTCTCTGGAATGAAAAAAAAAATTTGTTCAAGGACTCATTTCTCAAAATGTGTCCCAGTCCTGAAGCAAGTCCAGTATGGTCTCTTTTGTCATAACCTTAGGGATGTGTGCTTCCTTTGAGGAGGTAGTTTTTGCCTGCTAAACTGAAAGAAGTGTTCACTAATTTCCAGGTATCTTTTAGATTGAGAATAACTTACTTAAAATTACAAATTTTTTAATCACTGAGAATAAGTGCATCTATCAATTCAGTCTGGTTTTCTTAAGTGCCACATAAGTTTGATTTGGGCACATAAGATGACAATGCTTTCTTCTATTCTTTTTTTCTCTTTGCAGATAATGTATACAGTAGTCCTTCACTTATTGTGGAGATTACGCTCCAGATACCCTGTGATAAGTGAAAAGCAGCAAAATAGCAATGTTACATTTATTTTAGTATTTACATATATTTTAAGGCATTATAAACCCTTTCCACACTTGTATAAACATTTCCCATACTTTTAAAAACACTTCTAATATTCTTAACCAATTTCTGATATATATATATTCCCCCCCCCTTGGTACTTTTTAGGACAGGATATATAGGGTCTCACTGTGTAGATGGAATCTAGTGATCCTCCTCTTTACAGCCTCCCAAGTGCTGGGATTATAGGCGTGGTACACCACCACACCCAGTCTCAAATCCCATTCTCATCATGTCCTGGAGGTGGGGCCGGCAGGGTATCCAGCTCCCAGCCCTTGTGTCTGCCTAAGCAGGTCCTTTATCCGCTGAGCTAGTTGGCTGTCCTTCTTAACCATTTTCTTTTTTTTGGTGGGCCCTGCGCTTGCCAGGCAAGCGCTTATTCTACTGAGCCATTTCCCTGTCCCCCTTTAATCATTTTCTGAATTTGTAAACCTACATAATTTTAACAACAAGTATGGTGTATGGTACTGCAAAATCCCTTGACATAGTGAAAATTCCTCGATAGATAAATAATTTAGATTAAGACTTTTTTGAAAACCATGAAAGAGTGAGTCCATGAAAGTCAAGCCACGAAAGAAACAGGGATTACTCTATCTATTTGATCTAGAGCTATTTGATCATTTCTTCCCCTATAAAAAGAATGTCTGGGAAAATCCAACCCAAATTATCTGTGCCTTTATGGAAAAGCTTTGCTGTCCTCTATGTCTGATGAATACATCATATTATAAGCTGAATGTATTATTTGCTATTTCAATAAATATCTGTTTATGTACAAGAAATCCATCTTCTGGGTTTTGACTAATGTGTCTAAAATAGAATATAAAGGGCCAGACAGATAGCTCAGCAGATTAAAGACAAACTCGGGGGCCAGGGTTTGACCTGTGGGCCCACCCCCGGAGCACACTGAGCAGGCAACTGAGCCAAGGCTGGTGGCTGTAGTCCCAGCTCTTGGGAGGCTGAAAACGGGAGACTCACTATGAGTCTGATCTATGTAGTGAGACCCCGTAAACCCTGTACTAAATACCAAAAAAAAAAAAAAGACCCGATTCCGCCAAAAAAGAAAGGAGTATAAAATGAGCCTACAGAACCTAAAAGTCCACATTAGTATTTGCATAGTATACTCACTAGGATAAATATTGTTTTACATGACTGCTGATGATATTTTCATAGTTGCTGATGTATATTTTTGAATGAGTTTTGTGCACAACCTTATATGGACTCATATCTCTGAATTCATACTCTGTTATACTTCACTCAAGTCTGGGAGTCTTATAATTTTGGACAAAAGATACTAGACTTTTTGTTAGTGTATGTCTGCAGCACATGACTAACTTATTGTAAGTTTCTACATACATGTAAAATCTTTTTTTCCCCATTCCTCCACCCCAACCCCCTTTTATGCAAGGATCCAGTTCATTTAAATTCTTAAGTCCTTACAAAGCAAATTATCACACATACAGATTCAGAACCAGATTAATGGGCCCAATACTTGCAACACATAAAACAATGGCTTTTATGGGGGGGACTGGAAATCAAACTCAGGACCTTATGTGCACCAGGCAGGTACTTGAGCCACTGAGCTATATCCCTGGCCCGGCTGGCAGCCATATTCTTTCAACAACCTGAAGCATACTTCCCTCGGCTTTGAGATGAAATACAAATGGTTTGTGTTTCAGTGGTGTGCTTTAGTTCTCAATGCCACTGAGACCTAGAGGGATATGAACAGCTTTCCTCCTTGTCCTGAGGCCTTGCTCTTAGGGATTATTGTGCAAAGCACAAAAGAACCCTCATACTCCTAGAAACCTAAAGACCATGTAACTGAAGCTAGCAATCACTGAGCTCCCACAGTGCTGTGTGCGGTATACACATTCTCTCGCTTCAGCCACACAACTAGCTTAAGAAGCAGACGTGGGGGTGTTTTATCCCCACTCTACTAGTGAGGAAGCTCAGATGTAATGAAGACACTTGCCCAAGGTCACACAGACAGTAGGCAGAGCCAGCTGTCAGAAAGAAAGGACCTTGATGGCTATCTTACTAATACATAATAGATATTAATATAACTTAAAATATCTTCCCATGACACAACGGGCATATCAATTAGCGTGAATTAATTACTCTACATCGTATTCATAAATCATAACATCGTTTTTACCCTGCAAATATATAGCTATAAATTATACTTTTTCTATAGTCAATTTACAAAGTTGAAAATTGATGTATTCTCCATTTATAATTTAAAACATGTGTCTTTTAATATGCTAACACCACCAAGCCATGTTATGGAGTGATCTTGCAAACTGACATCTTCTGTTCTTTGTGAGTTTTTTGTTTTGCTTTGTTTTTTGTCTTTTTGAGTCAGGGTCTCACTGTACAGCAAAGGTTGGACTTGAGCTCACTTTGTAGCCTAGGCTGGTCTCTAATTGCAGTGATCCTCGTGCCTCAGCCTCCGAATGCTAGATCACAGGCGTGTGCCACCTTGCCCAGCGCAATGACATCTTCATTTCCCCTCACTGGCAACCATAATGGGAGCACAGGCCTTGCTGTCAGTCCTTCCTTCTTGCCTCGTCTCCTTTTTCTGTACCATAATGTTCTTCAACTTGTATGTTCCAAGGTGAATCAAGGAAATCTTGCTTTTGCATGTCTCCAGGATCTCGCCCTATTTATAATCCTCAGCTAGCAGACAGTTCCCAGTTTCTGGACTCTAGTCACCAGGACAATGTGCCACCTTTTCTGTGGAAATAATTGGTCTAGAAGGTGATCTACTGCCAAGAAAGAAGGACCCTAGGGTTGAGTTCTTATGAGCCTCGGACTACCTGAAGACAGTCTGAGGGCTTGCGCACGCCCTCTGGGTCATCGGGCTTTATCTTTTGAGAGCTCAGTTACTAAGATGCATTTGAAAATGTTTCTTACAGTGTACATTTGAGTGATAAATATTTACAGATACAGAGATGAATGAGGTACATTTCCTGTAACGTTATTTCAGTCTAGAGATCTCAAGCACAAAGAAGATCCTCCCTTCCTTTGTTTATTGCTTCATTTATTTATTTGAGAAATGGTACCGCAGCTCCTTGAGACAAGGCCACCCTCATGCCATTTACATTTGTTAGCCCTGCAGCTTGTGCCAGGAGTGTCTGGGTGGGTCTGTAACAGTGAATCTATTACTCAGTCTTTCTTTGGGGATGGAGTGGGAAGCCAATGAAAGAAGTCCGTGTCATTCTCAACGGGTAAACACTGCTGGTGGCATCCTAATGTAAAAAATCATGACAAGAAACAACTACTACTATTATAATTGCTGCTGCTATTACTACTATTTATTATTTAACAAAGTAACTACAAATATTGGCAATTAACATAAAAAAGGGAAAGATGTGGGAGGGCCTGGCTTTCATCCAGCACCAAAAAACAAAATATCAGTAAAAATAAACAGAAGAAAGAATTTAGAGGTTAAATCCTGGAAAGGAAGAAATAAAATGACCATTCTTTGTAGGTGAAATATTATAAATTTAAAAGCTCCAAGGGCTGGCAAGATAGCTCAGTGGACTAAGTGCCTACTTAGGCAAGCACAGGGACTGGGATTCGATCCCTGGCACTACAAGCTGCGCTGGCCTTCCCGCCTGGGTCCACTAAGCGGGCCACCAAGGTCAGGTGTGGTGGCACAGGCCTGTAATCCCAGGGCTGGGGAGGCTACAACAGGAGGATCATTGTGAGTCTGAACCAAATAGTGAGACCCTGAACCAAATATAATCAATCAATCAATCAGTCAAACAACTTCAGTAAGATCACTCCAAGCTTCAGATGAGAATGGGGCAAGCTGTGGTGTATACAAAAAGGGTCCCAAGCTAATGGGTAGCCAGCAACTCACTGCTATCTTGAACTGTTGTCTCCACTGGTGTTTAGGTGTTTCATTTCAGATCTCCTGAGTTTTCCAGCTCTGAAAAGTCCCCTCAAATTACCGAAAGACCTTTCTAGACCTGATATGAGCAATGTAGGAAGCCAATTAAAAGCATTTTTTCCCTAAGTAGCCTACTTAAAAAACCCTCAATGGAATTTTTGGCTGTGTTCAATGGGAGGACCCCCCTCCCTTAAGGCAGAGGTGGTCCTGATACTTCAACCTGTGGGATTACCAAAGGAAAAGCGATTTCCACGGAAAGGTGGTCACGTGTGTTTACTGTAGTGATGCTTGAAATCATACAGTGCTGACCCAGTTAGAGGGAAGGATTATACAAATCTGCTTAGAACAGAAATGAGTCCACTAGAGCAACTGCCAAGAGGAACGCACGCCTCAGCACACCCTTCAGAGCCCGCTTGTCAGCCAGGCTGCAAACCTTTGCTTTCCTCTCACCTGACGTATTACTGCCTTGAATTCACTTAAATATGGTTGTGAGATATTTTCATACACATTTGCAGTGTGTGAGTTTAGGTTTTGTTTTTCCTGGAGGACATATGCAGTCTTTCATAGGATATTATTATTTATAGCTCTGTACTAAAACAAAAACTAAAGGTTACATAGTTGGAACATAAATCATGTACATTCTAGAAAATTTGTGTAATTTCATATTGTTTCAATTATATCAGAATTATGAAAAAGTTGAATTATTATCTTTTACACTGAACAAACTTATCTAAGTATAAGCCTTTAATTTGAAATCACAAATAATTTAACAGTCTATTATTTCTCTCATTAGCCAGATGCAATGAAATCTGTGTAGAAATATTTGTAGTTTTATTTAACCACAGTTAATTTTTTTTATTTTAAAGAGAGTTTAAAAAACAATAAAAATGATATAGAATTGCAAAACAAGATGATAGGAAATTAATAATGGTCCCTATATTCCCATATTGTTATCTTCATAGTAGTGTTCGGTATAAGATATAGTCATGCAAAATTGATCAATTAGACATTAATTGTTCCTTTCAATAAGTGAATAGAGGGCTAGTGAGATAGCTCAGCAGTCTAAGTGCCTGCTTAGGCAAGCTCTGGGACAAGGGCTTGATCCCTGACACCATCAGCTGTGCTAGCCCTGCCAGGGCGTGCTGAGCAGGCTACTGTGTCCAGGCATGGTGGTGCATGCATGCAATCCCAGCTCTGGGGAGGCCAAAAACAGGAGGACCACTACGAGTCTGAGCTGTGTAGTGAGACCCTGTATCAAATACATGAAAAAAAAATAGAATTTCAGAGTAAAATTGTCTTTAACTGCTATATATCTTTCTTCTTTTTTTTCTCCTTTCTCCTATCCCAATTATTCTTTCCTTCTGAGCAATTTCTTTCCCTTTCAAAATATCTATTGTGCCTTTCAGATTTCTTTTACTCCTTCAGTTTCTTATGCTAGGGAGACAATATAATATTTATACATGCAGGTTTGATTTATTTCACTGATCAGTATGGTCTCTAATTGGATCTATTTGCCTACAAAGGCCTAGAGTTTATTAATTTTTATAGCTGAGCAATACTGCATTGTAGAAAAATACCACATCTTGTTTATCCATTCCTCAATTGATAGGTTGTCACATGGAGTATTGTTTTCCATCCTTTGACTTTCAGTCTATGAATTTCCTTTTGAGAAGGATTTTCCTTTTTTTTTTTTTTTCTGGCTCAGGCTGCCTTAAGGGTGGGTCTGGTAGGCATGTGGAGTTGGGGATAGAACTGCAGTTCCCTGTGCCTGACTGAGTTTGCCCAAGCAGGTGTTTAAATGACTGAGCTAACCTGCAAACACTCTTGAATTTCCTTTTTTAGTTAAATGTGTTTCTCATATACAGCATAATGCTGGGTTTGTTTCTTGATCCACTCTGCCAGTCTATTTATTTTCATTGGTGAATTGAGGCCATTTACATTAATGATTATTACTGATATGTTTTAACTTATCACTGTCATGTTATTTTCTTGTTGTTGATTCCCTACTTTTCCCCTCTGATTAATTGCTTGCCTTGCTTAGTGGTGTCTTTCTATTGTTGCTCTTGGAATTGTGGTCATTTTCATCTGTGTCTAGAATATCTTTTAGTATTCTTATTAGGGTCAATTTGGTGCTCACAAATTTCTTCAGTTGTTCTTGTCATTGAACTATCTTATTTCTCCATTAACTTTGAAAGACAGTTTTACAATGGTACAGTTTTTTTTTTTAATTCTCTGATTAAGCTTGTTTATTAATAGCCTGACAGCCATAGAGGCATAATTAGGGGACACATAGAAAAATTGAATATGAGTAAGTTCACATAATTTATTAGTTAATCAAAAAATCAAGAATGTATAGAAGGGAAGAGTCAGAGAGGGTTTTTATTTCACTATTCTAGGTCTGGTATGACAGTGATTAGATTAGGTGGCTTGTGGAGAAGATGGAAAAGTAGGTAATTTGAAGCTACTTATTAGAAAGAATCATAGAACATAGTAGATGTGATGGAGAGGGCACTGGAGGAGATCAAGGGAGCTGTGTGGTTCTCATCAGTGGAGTTAGATTGATGAAACACCCATGCATTGAGAAGGCAAGGGTTGAGAACAGTCTGGGGAGATATATCTTGGTGTGGTCTTCCCAAGACACAACATATGTTGAAGAGCAAGTGTCTTATCTGGGAACTGTTCCCAGAAAACAGAAATGAAGGACTGAGGAAGACCCAGAAGGGAAGACCAGCAGTGAAAGATATTCTCAAGCCATGGCTGTCATACTATGCAGTACCAGAACTTATGCCTCTTAGGGAGCTATAGGAGCCATAATGGAACATGTACTTCAGAGTATCCCACCTAAAGGGCATGAGGGTATTTGTCCTCCAGTTTGTTCTTGTCCGTCATTATTGAACCAGCAGACATCAACTCTCCAGTTCTTTGGATTGCCATGGGGTAAGCAGAGTGGTTTTCAATGTCCAGAGAAAACATTCAGATAAAAGAATGCAAATACTAGCATCAAGAAATTATGAGCATGTGGTGAAACAGTATTTCCAAGAGAATAGAGTTAGCGCACAGACAGTGTCACAGTTTATACCTAGGTGTCCTGCCAAAGCCTTGTGTGCTCACAGAGGAGGCTTTAGGGAAGTGACTACATTGTGAGTGTGATCCTGGATTAGTTCACTAATTTGTTTAGGTAGTTCAGATTAAGAATAGGATTGAAGTCAGCAGAATAATTAATCTGGCAGAAGAAATTTCAAAGCATTTTAATATTGAGGTAGTGGCATGGCTACTCTTGAGAACTTTTAGCCAGTTGTACCTTGAAAATCTAGAGCAAATAATTCAGCAAAATCTAGTAAAAAGGTTTTTTTTTTTGCCATCCTGTATTCATTTATTTATTCTTTGTATTTTTTAAATTCTATTTTATTGAAGAATAAATAGCAATGAGAGTTTCAAATCAAATTAGCAGGACAGATTCAATAATACGTTGCATATTATTTTCATAGTGGTTTTTTGTAGTACAAGGCGCATTCTTGATATTCTACTTACAAACACCATTAGAGCAGATAGATGTCTCTAATCAATGAATTAAGAGAATGTAGCTGTGTACTTATCTTTTTTTAAAACTGAATTATAGTAAAGTTTCAATAAATACTTTCTGCCTTGTTATCTTCCTAATATTTGTCCATAGCACAAGAAGCCCACAGAATATCTTGTCCAAACACTATTAGTGCAAATCTTGCTTCTCATAGAATTATACAGAACTAGAATATTTATCCTAACTGTACTGTTTATACAAACATAATGGTTCTTCCTTTGTATCCCGTTTTTTTTTTTTTTGTTTAGTCCTATCAAAGATGGGCATTCCATTGTCATTCAATTATTATAGGTGCCTAAACTCAATGAAACGATCAAACACAGTCCAGCAGTCCACAATAATAGTGGGTTATCTGAAGAAGTTGTTGACTAGAGCCATGTACAGCTCTGCTTATTATTATGGCCTTATTTTGTATACTTCATTTTTATACTTTTCTGCTGGATGGTTAAGACCAAGATAAAGCAAGACCGATAGAACCAAAAATGTAGCTTTTGTATCTCATGAGGTCAGTCAAGTTCCCTCAGGGTTTATTCTGTACCCCCGAACCTCACTCTGTAGATCCTTTGTCAGTGTCAGCCACATCGATGAGTCACGGCCACTGCTTGACCAGTTTGCTCTCTGTGAGAGCCTGAGAGAAAGTTTTCTCTCCATGTGACTCTCCTTAGGCACACTATAGATCATTTATCACATTCCTCCGTGGCCCCATAATCTTTTTGATCAGAAAATTGGGGGCACAACTGAGTTCCATGATGTTATAGTACAGGTTTTCCTATGTCTTGAGTCTTCACTGACCTTGAAAGACTATGGCCAAAATGTTGGCTGACCTTCCATTTCTCCAATTTTTGATCTGTGAACTTAGGTTGTTAACCATCCAGAAGAGAAGCTGATTAGTGCCCTGCAACATATGCAGTTCAGTTTACCCTAACTATCTGACTAAATTCTTTTTAGTTGTTGTTATACCTTTCTATTTGTATTTCTTCTTTTGATTTCTTATACTAGGGAGACTATATGATATTTGCACATGTGTCTGGTTTATTTCACTTATGAGTATATGTTCAAGTGGCATCCACTCCAATATAAATGCTTCAAGTTTATCATTCCTTATAGCCAAGTAATATTCCATTGTATAGAAAACATCATATCATAATGATATATGTGTACCTATTTTTATAGCAGCACAATTTGTGATAGCCAAATCTTGGAAACAACCAAGATGTCCATCACATGAGGAATGGTTGAAAAAGATGTGGTATTTCTATACAAAAGTTTTGAATTGGGCCTGAGAGAAGCTCTGGCGAAGTTGTAGTCTGCAAAGATGGAGTAGAGGAGACCTCCTTTATAGAAAAGTTTAATGTCAAAAAGCCATGTATTTTAGAATTGGACACAATAAAAGATGGTCTGAGGGCATCACACGTACCACCAGGACTCAACCCTTTGCAGCCTCCAAGTTACAAGCATGGAAGGCTTTGCTCTGAGAAGAGAGCCTCAGAGTACCATGTTCTAGAATGAGAGAAGCCTCAGGGCTTTGACAATGGTACAGTTGATGTATCCTGTAAGGTATATCACTCAGGGGTACAGCAATCTGAGTTGGAAGTTGTTTTCTTTCAGGACCCAAAATACTTCGCTCCAGTTTGTCTTAATTTGATGGTTCGTGTTAAGTCTGCTGCAATTCTGATGGGCTTTCCATTGCAGGTGATCTATTTCTTTTCTCTAACAATTTTAATATTTTGTTCTTCTGCTGAATTTCCGGGATTGCAATTATTATACATCTGGATGTAGATTTATTTTGGTTATGGCTAATTGGAGTTCTATATCTCTCACTTTCTGTATGACATTCTTAGAAAAAATTTTATTACTTCTGCAAGTAGTCTCTTTATGTCATTTGTGTTGACACCTGGATTGACACCTGTCAGTCTTATATTGTTTTTCTCTGCATCATCTTGCAGCTGTTGAATTGTTATTTCCTGGTTCCTTGCTATTCTTTTTTTTTTTTTTTTTTTTTTTTTTTTTTTTTTTTTTTTTTTTTTTTTTTTTTTTTTTTTTTTTT